>JADRCD010219201.1:0-50160 GCA_019843815.1 Montemys delectorum
AAACTTACAAATTACTAAGTCTACCAGCTAACTATGGGAGATTAGTAATGACAGTCAAAGAAGGAATTAGAGAATCTAGATTTTTTTTTCCACCTGTTGAACTCTGCAAAGAGGTGTTGCTTATAGGAAGGTATCTGAAGAGCCTAAGAGACTGGACCATGGAAAATTAAGTGAAAGGAAGAATCTATGAAAGTATTAAGTATTAATGAAGCTGGAATGTTCTAGTACTATTCTCAGGAGCTGAAGTGAACAGGGATAGTATGATAGACTATCAGAGAGAGAAAAAAATGCCCTTGGGATTTTTGTAATCAAGGTATTTTGAATTTTTAATTAATCATGAATGGGAAGTGAGGTTTCAGGTAGTGGTGACATGTGAGTGCACAAAGCAAGAATCCAGAATCGCATTAGAGTCAGCTTTAGTCATTGTGAAGATAAAAGTTGGCTGATATGGGGCTTATTATTAATGTTAAGAGTAGCAGATTTCCTAATAGATTATATAAAATTGAAGCAGTTGAATAATAGTTCTTCTCTCAGCATCTCAGATATAAGACCATGAGGCACTGACATAATACAATACTCCTGTTGATATGAGTTAGAAGCAGATTTGATTAGCATGAAACACTTCATTATTGTGTTCGTACATCCTGTTGGTAAGAAATTTCCCTGCAGAGTTACCATCCTCTGCACTGTGGTCAGAAAAGACCACAGAGTCCCAGGAGACCATAGGTCAAAGTTATATAAGGGTGTACTCATACAACTACTATCTAACTCTATGCTGAACCCACAGGGCAAGTTCTAGGTTAGAACAACACTTACTCTGATATCAAATGATTGCTCTATAGTTTGCTAGAAACAAAATTTCAGCTTTTGCCTTTTTCCTTCAAGTGTTGGACTTTTTGAAATGGTTGGGCTCTTTTGAAACTGTACAGACTCTAGTGTAACACCGTCTGACATGGAAAGGAGCTCAAGTCAAAGTTACTGCTTCAGAATCAACTTTATTTCAAAATAATTGCCACTAGGGATGATTAATAGTGAATTATCTCCAGAACCAAGGTATAAGGGTAGGCAGCTCAAACTCAACTTTTCTCTGCTTTGACTAATTAAAGTAAATTCACAGCCAGATTCATAAAAATGGTTTCTCTTTTCTTCTTCACATTACTCAATGATTGTTTTCAGACAACCACTGATGTGCATCAACCCAAGACATACACAAGCATCCCCATCCTACACAGTCCATCAACGCATTTCTCACACCAGCCTTCTTTTCTATGCAGGCAGTAAAGTCTATGAATCGTGGTAATTAAATAAATCTCCAAAACTTCTGCTCCATTCCTTATTCATGTTCCAAGTTCCAAATCACTGCATCACAATCTCCTTGTCTCTAGTGTTAGTCATCTTTAAACCCCTCCTTTTTTGACTTTGCTATGAGAATTAAATCAACAAACTGTAAAGCATGACATGAACAACGACTCATGTGAAATCTCTCCCTTACTAACATTATGCACATCCCTCATCTTATCAGTGGATGAGAAAATGAGGAGATGCGAACTGTGGTCCAAGGTGAATTCTTATTTTAACTTAGAATGTTTTGTAATTGAAAGTCTTCTCTATTTTACTTAAAAGTACCAAGTTAAATTTTCTTAGTAAATTTTGTATGGGCATATGATGGTTAGCAGGGTTCCACTCCATAGATTAGGCTGACTTTGAACTCACTGTGTACCCTAGGCTATCACAAAACTAGCCTTAATTCTTGTGTCTTATCCTTTGAGTGTGAAGATTAGAGATCTGTGCCACCTTGACTAAGTGAACTTTTCTTAATGTTTTAAGAGGAATAGTTCATGTGAGCTTCCTCACAGGTTTAAAAAGAAATTCTGCCAGTCTTCAATATTAAACTTGCACACCCATACTTCAACTTCAATTTAATTTACAAATTTGTTAAGTAATTCACAATCCATATATAGCAGTTTAAATGGCACAATTTATTCCTTGAGGGATTTTTTTAATATGCTTTTAAACTATATGAGGTGCAGATTCTAACTTCTGTATTAGACTCTCACCTTGACAGTCCTTATTTCTCAGAGTTTAATAAGATACATGTGGCTACTTACCTATGGGATTATCTTGAGCAGCCTCAGCTTTGAGGTTTCTTTATTTTTTTGAAAGATGCTTTAAGTTGTAGAGTTTACATAATTACACAGAAGCCTTCCGATTAGAGATTAACTCAACACAGCCATGGCAAAACCAATTAAAAGATTGCAGCATCCAGGAATTCAGCATGCCATTTTTTTGTTTACTTTTAAATGCATTTTAAGGCAGAATGTTTCAAAGAATTCCATGGCAGAAACATATATTCTCCTTCATGAGTCCTTGACTGGAAAAGCTAATAAAAAATATTCCTGCTCACAGTTCCTGCAGAAAGACAGATACTTTTTCCGACAAAAGAAACATTCGTTTCCAAAAACTGCATATAAATATTTTACACAGTTACCTAATTTTCTCAAAGTTTAAATTGATTATAAATAGTTTATGTGCTTTTTCTGTATCTGAGACCTGCAGAACTCTTTAATGAAATCTTGCTTAAGCCTTCATCAATAAGCCTGATTGCATGTGCGGTACAGCAGTGCCCTCTACAGACCTGTAGCTTTGCAGATTGACATTTTCTAGCTGTATGACTTGGTTCAGAGCAGATTCCTATAATCTAAAGAATAATGGGAATATAACAAAAGAATCTCAGAGTTTTGTTTTCTTTGATCTCTTTGATTTTCCCATCTGCCAAATGGTCCATCACTGACTACAGCACACATTGGAACATCTGCATGCATCTAAGTACTTCCTTTAAGAACATTACTTAGAGATTTCTCTTCAGTCAGTTGTGAAGCAAGCCTCATACCTACAAGGATCACTCATTGTCTTAAGTTCATGTACAGTAGTTGTATGTTATAGAATTTGTAAGAAAAATAAGATTTTAAGCCTTTTGGTATCTCAGATATTGTCTAAAACATGCTTGCTTCCTCAGCTGGGTAATGAGGTCATCTACCCAGTCACACAGCAGAGAAAATACGAATGCAGAGAAGAGAGAAGAATAAGAAGATACACAAAGAACAAAGGCATGTGTGGAGGAATTGTTTAAAATTGCCACAGAACAAAATCACTTCAGCAGGATTCTTGCTGCTAAAGTCTAACTACTAGTTTGGAAAATGAACAACAAATTCTTAGCCATCCAACTCCTTCCCATGGATGCAGTCCTATAAGGTCAGAAGTCACATATTCCAAGCTCCAGAATATGAAAGTAAGAGCCATGCCATGTCATATTCTTGTTATGTTCCCAAAGGCAACAGCCTTCATTTGACCATGGCCTCCAAGGCAGGGAAAGAGGTCTCTGGGGAGACATTGGAAAGAGCTACAGTAAACAGCAACTTGGTAATGGCCTTTCCTCCTCAACTTTGACTATGAATTTTCTGTAAAGAAAAATAAAACACTATTTGTTTTGGCTTGAGGCTGATGTAAGCTTCCTGCCTATGTTAAAATACTGTCTTTTCCCCCTTGGGAACTCACACTGTATATCTCACAAGTCTTAGAGATAAAAACAGATTCCTTTTTCATGAACTCATTTCAAGTCACTATGTTTCTTCTACTATTGTGTTATTTTTGAAGCCCGAAAAACACATGTGTATGAAGTCATAGAAATACTGATACTTTGAAATTTTAAGTAAAGCACTAGTAAGCAAATATGAATTCTTGATATGTTAATAAGCAAGTATAAAAGATTGAAAGATAGCAGCAGATAATTCAAAATCCGTTTTTATGGTATCCAGTTATTTTAGTAAGCTAACTAAACTTGAAAAACATTTTGAAAGTACAGAAAACTTTGTTTAAAGACAAAAGGAAGAACCCAACCAAAATGTAGCCAATTGTCAAGAAGAATTTGAATATGCAAGCTATGAAATCATGGGAGAAGCAGGGCTGATATAATGTTATATTAACAAAACAACATAATTATTGAGTGAATAAAGCCTATAAGCAATCATTAAAATAAATATATTCTAGTAGAACATAGTGTACAACACCTTCTTTCCCAGAGCTTGCTTCAAGGTTAGATGGGATTGCTGGCACAAGCCATGAATTCCAGTATTTGTACCCATTAAGCAGAGTCAGAATATTCTTATGAGTTTCTAATCAGCCTGGTCTACACAGGAAATTCCAGGATAGCTAGGGCTACATAATGAAGCTATGAAGAGAAAGAGAGGAGCAGATAGATAGATAGATAGATAGATAGATAGATAGATAGATAGATAGATAGACAGATAGATAGACAGACAGACAGATAGGGTGTATATTTAAACTCATCCTCAACTACATGATATATAGGAGGCCAGCTTGGGTTACATGAGACCCTGTCTCAAAAATAAAGAATAAAAGGAAAAGGAAGAGGAGAAGGAAGAAGAGAAGTATATTCTACAAATCTAAAATCCAGGATTGAGTTTCCTATATAAAATACATTATCATATGTGCCAAATCTTATGAAATATGTTTTTCAAATATGGTTGAACAGTTTCCTTAATAAACGTTTCTTTAAAGCAATTGATTAGAAAATGCTATTATTATACAATCTTTGCTTTTATTACAACATACAAAATATAGTATCATGAGTGGCATTTACAAATTGGTGGACAACTTAGCAGCTGTGGTGTGAAACTTTCCACCCCATTCAGGAGCATCTCTAAAGATCTTTGACATGGGGTCAGGCAGATACTGATTAAAACCTTAATATGGACCTCACCACCTCATCAAGCAGATGGTCACATTTTCCAACCGCTGTGAAAGCTGCAATATTGTTACCCTAGAATGTACAAACAGAACTCTGAAGCTACGTGCAACTCTTTCAGTTCCTTTAAGGACAGTAAGGCCTGCACTGTTTTCAAGCCGACTCTCATCAGTCCCAACCCTCCAATGCTCCAATGTGAGACCACTGCACCTTTCCGTTCTCCTCTAAATTGTTCCTCCTTTCTGTGGCTGGCTTTAATGTCAACTTGCCACGAGTTAAAATCACCTGAGTCAGGATCCTCACCTGAAGAACTCTCCTCATTGCCTTGATTGATATGGGATGACCTGTCACACAGTGGGAAGCACTTCTCTTCTCAAAGCAGACCAGATAAAGTTCCACGTGGCACAGGGCTTCTTACTCTCTTAAGTTCTGTTGCCTTTCCCCATTCTTGGTGAGTCGTTTGGTAGTGTTGCTGTTGCTGTTTCTGCAGCTACTGCTTTCTTTCCTGACATCAGAATGAGCCTTTCCAAGCTTTTATCATGGACTTGGACTAGCTTTTCCACAGGAAATTTCCAGGCTTCGATCACAGGATGCAGACTACTGAGGGACCCTGCCTTGTACAGGCTCTGTACCACCATTACTAACTACTATCCACACTAAGAAAAAGCTAGACAGGTATTGTCAGAGCCTCTCAGGAGATAACTATATTTAGGCTGGCTTGTCCTTCCTTCAGTCCTTCAGTCTCTGCTCCATAGATAATCTCTGCAACTCCTTCCGTGGGTATTTTGTTCCTCCCCCCCCCCTTTTTTTTTAATTAGGTATTTTCTTTATTTACATGTAAATTTCTCCTTTTCCAGTTCCCCTCCAAAAAACAAACAAACAAACAAACACAAGAACAAATCCCTGTTGCCTCCCCCTTCCCCATGCCTGCCACCCTACCCTCTCCCACTTATTGGCCCTGGCATTCCCCTACACTGGGGCACAGAACCTTCACTGGGCCGAGGTCCTCTCCTTCTATTGATGATCAAATTTGCAATTCTCTACTATACACATGCTGGCAGAACAATCAGTCCCACCATGTATAGTCCTTGGTTGGTGGTTGAGTCCCTGGGAGCTCTGAGGGTACTAGTTAGTTCATATTGTTGTTCGTCCTAAGGGGTTGCAAGCCCTTCAGCTCCATAGGTCCTTTCTCTAACTCCTTCATTGGTGACCCTGTACTCAGTTCAATGGATGGCTGTGAGCCTCTACATCTGTCAGAAGGAGTTGCAGAGATTAACTATGGAGCAGAGACTGAAGGAAGGACAAGCCAGCCTAAATATAGCTATCTCCTGAGAGCCTCTGACGATACTTGTTCCCCCTTTTAGGAAGGAATGAAATGTCCACCTTTTGGTCTTCCTTCTTCTTGAGTTTCTTGTGGTTTGTGGGTTGTTCTTCCTGTATTCCTAACTTCTGGGCTAGTAACCACAGCCATCCATTGAACTGTTTGTTTTTTGGAGGGGAAACTGGGAAAGGAGAAATTTACATGTAAATAAAGAAAATACTTAATTAAAAAAAAAGAAAGAAAAAAGAAAAAGCTAGCAATTGTGGGACTTTTGCAGCCATTAAAGCATCTAGCTTAAAGAATTGAGTAAATGCCAGATTCTTAGCTTCTCAGGTATGGTTTAACTATGGTTGCTACTCTAAAACTCACTGTAATTTTATTTTTTTATGTATTTATTATTTACATCTCAAGTGCTACACTCAGTCCTGTTTCTCCCTCACAGAGTCTCTACTCCATCCCCTCCTCGGTCTTCTCTGAGAAGGTAGGGCTCCTTCTAGGTATCCCCCACCATGGTGCCTCAATTCTCTGCAAGATTAGGCACATGCTCTCTTACTGATGCCACACAAGGCAGCCCTGTTGAGCAACAGATTCCTGAATCATGCTACAACTATAGGGACAGCCCCGCTCTAGTTGTTCAGAAAGCCACATTGAGACTGACCTGTATATCTGCTACATATTTGTGGGTAGACTCAGTCTAGCCTATGTTTGTTCATTCGTTGGTGGCTCAGTATCTGAGAGCTCCCAGGGGTCCAGGTCAATTGTATCTCTTGGTCTTCCTGTAGAGTTCCTATCTTCTTCAGGGGCTTCAATCCTTCCCCTCAACTAATCTAGCTATTAGATATAGGGAAGAATCCCTTACCTATATCTAATATTTGGCTATGGGTATCTGCATCTGTTTCAGTCAGCTGCTGGGTAGAAGCAATCAAAGCACAATTATGTTAAGTTCTTATCTACAAGTGTAATAGAATATCAATAGTTTCAGGGATTGGTGCTTGTCCAAGGGATGAGTCTCAAGTTGGGCCAATTATTGGTTGGCCATTCCCTCAGTTTCTGTTCCATCTTTGTCCCTGGATTTCTTTTCACAGGACAAATTCTGGGTCAAAAGTTTTGTAGGTAGGCTGGCATACTTATCCCTCCATAGAAGGTTCTGCCTGGCTAAAGGAGGTGGTCTCTTCAGGTTCCATAGTCCCACTGCTAGGCATCTGAGCTAAGATCACCTGCATTGATTCCTGGGAGCCTCCTCTATCCCAGGTCTCTATCATTTCCTAGAGATAGATACTTCTAACCTCATGCTGGGCAGATGCAGATTTCCATTTATTTTTCTAACACTCAGGCCCTCTATCCAGTCTTTCACCACACCTGATCCTGACCCCATAATTGGCTTCCCACTCCCACCTAATTCCATCTCTCCATCTGCCTTCTATGACTACTTTATTCCCTCTTCAAAGTGAGATTCAAGTATCCTTGCTTGGGCCTTCCTTCTTGTTTAACTTTTTGGGGTCTGTGGAGTATATCATAGGTATCCTGTAGTTTATGGCTAATGTCCATCTATCAATGATTACATACCATGCATGGCATTTTCGGTCTGGGTTTTCTCACTTAAGATGAGTTCCATTCAAATAAAAGCAATATACAGCAAGCCAATAGCCAATATCAAATTTAATGAAGAGAAACTTGAAGCAATCCTACTGAAACTAGAGACAAGACAATGCTGTCCATTCTCTCCTTATTTGTTCAATATAGTACTCAAAGTTCTAGATAGAGCAAATAAGACAACAAAAGAAGATCAAGGGGATATACATTGGAAAGGAAAAAGTCAAAGTACCACTATCCATGGATTATATAATAGTATATATAAGCAACCCTCAAAATTCTACCAAGAAACTCATACAGCTGATAACCAACTTCAGCAAAGTAGTTGGATATAAAATTTACTCAAGGAAATCAGTAGCCCTTTTTTATATAATTGATAAGTGGGCTGAGAAAAAAATTAGGGAAACTATACCCTTCACAAAAGACACAATTAATATAAAAAATCTTGGTGTAGCTCTAACCAAACACATGAAAGATCTGTAAGACTAGAACTTCAAGTCATTGAGGAGAGAAATTGAAGAAAACTTCAGAAAATGGAAACAACTCCCATGCTCATGGATCAGCAGGATTAACATAGTGAAAATTGCCATCTTACCAAAAGCAATTTACAGATTCAAAAGAATTTCCATCAAAATTCATCAAAATTCCAACACAATTTTTACAGGTTTTAAAAGAGCAATTCTTAACCTCACACATTAAAAACAAAACAAACAAACAAAACAGGACAGCTAGAACATTCCTGAACACTAAAAAAATTTTAGGAGGAATCACCATCTCTGATCTCAACCTGTACTACAGAGCAATAGTGATAAAATCTTTATGGTATTGATACAGAAACAAATAGGTAGATCAATGGAATCAAACCAAAGATCCAAAAATAAACCCACACACTTATGCACACTTGATTTTTGAGATAGAAGCCAAAATAATACAGTAGAAAAAAAGAGTGCATCTTCAACAAATGGTGTTGGTCTAGCTTAATGTCTGCACATAGATCTATATAGAGACATATATTCTATATGTCTATATATTTTCTATATATATTTCTATATATTTCCCCCTTGATTTTATTCAATAGAAAACCTTGACTGATACAAATTGTGATAGCAGAAGTGGTTCTGGAAAAGCAAAATTGTAAGGGATAATTTCTCTAGTGAGCTTATTGATATCTGAATCTGGTCTTCCAATTGAATAAAAACATATAGTCATTAAAGACTCCTTTGATACTGTGAAGAACAACATGCAGCCCCTATTGAAGGTGCATTCTGTGGACACCAGCATGTTGGAGATGCCAAGTCCTAGGGAGGCTCATCAATCACAGCCACAGCTGTAGAGTACAGCTGACGTGAGCTTTGAGTCACGCTGTATGTGCAGTGAATGTTGGCACCTGAGATGTGAATCTACACAAGCCCCTTGGAGCACAGAAGGCTTTGAGAAAATTCAAGTGTGGGACATAGAGCTACATGGTATAATTTATACTATTGAGATTTGGTTTCACTTTTATTCAGTTGCTACTGTGCCTTGATTCATTTAGAATTTTATTACTGATTTTATAGGAACCTACAGGTAAGAGACTTTGGAGCTTTAAAGACACATTGAGGGCTTTTTGTAATGTAACAAAGTAAGATATAATAAGAGAAAAAAAAAGTCTCATCAAAGTTGGACAAGACAAAACAACAGATGGAAAAGAACCCAAAACAAGGTACATATGTCAGAAACCCACTCATTTGCACTTTCAGGAATCCCATAAAACCCCTAACCTGAAAGCAATAATATATATGCAGAGAAATTGATAAAGACTTGAGTAGTCCCTGTGCATGCTGTTTTTGTCTCTGTGGGTTTTTAAAGAAAAATCTCAATTTTTAAAGAGGTTAGAAATTTTAAAGACTGTAAGCCTTTTACACTTTTACACTTATAGTCCATTCTATATTCCATTCTATTAATATTAACATGATATGGTGATTTGAACAAAATTGGCCCATGAGAAGTGGCACTATTAGAAGGTATGGCCTTATTGGAATAGGTGTGGCCTTGCTGGAAGAAGTGAGTCACTGTGTAGGTGAGCTTTGACGTCGTCTAGTGCTCAGGTCTTGCCCAGTGTGCAAGAAAGTCATCTCTTGGCTGCCTGTGGATTAAAATGTAGCACTCTTGGCTCCTCTGGCACCATGTCTGCTTGAATGTTACCATGCTTTCTGAGATGAGGATACTGGACTGAACTTCTGAAACTGTAAGTCAGCTCCAATTAAATGTTTGTCTTTATAAGAGTTTCCTCAGTCATGGTGTCTCTTCATAGCAATGAAACTCTAAAGACACATGACATCTTGAGGACACTCAAGAAAGTTAAATCTGTAGTTTAATTGTGACTTGTGGCAAGTGGTAAAGGGTTAATTTTATTTCATCTTTGTTTGGTTTTTGTTTTGCTTAGTTTTTGATTTGGTTTGGTTTAGGGTTTTTGTTTGTTTTACCAAGGAGGATACAAACTAGAGTTATCTAGAAGAAACAACATTAATTGCGAAAGTATATCTATTAGCTTTGCCTGCAGCCTAAGCCTTTCTTGATTGATGATTGATGTGGAAAGGCCCTTCCCACTGTGAGAGATGCCTTTTCTGGCAGAGAGTCCTCAGGTATATAAGAGTGCAAACAACACAAGATGTGGGAAATGAACCAGTGAGCTACTTCTTTGTTGGTCTCTGTTTCATTATTGCCTATAAGTTCCTGCCCTAGTTGAGTCCTTGCCTTGGCTTCCTTCAGTAATGGGCTGTTACCTGAAACTATAAGATGAAATGAACCATTTGCTCCCAAGTTACTTTGATCATGTGTTTTATTATAGCAATTCAAAGTAAACTAAAACACTGGTTTGCAATTTAGTTTGCCCCTAGAATAAAACATTTCATATATAATCTGGAAACTGTGGATTACTTTTTTTTTGATATATCAGAAAATAATTCAATCTGAGATTACATCAGATGCCATTCACACTTTGAATTCCCACTCTCCATGATTCTTTAGAAACACAGAAAGTTACAATTTCTAATCATTTCAGTGCCTTGTAGTCTACTTGACTGATTCATTTTATAGGCTATTCCATCCTGTAAATAATTATTCTTGTAAGGTAAGAGTTGTATATTTGAAACTTATTCTGGCAATCCCTTAATGTTGTCTGCCAACCACTGATGATCATTTAAAACTTAGTTTTTAGACTGTATGAATGATATTTATATATGATGTGAAATGATAATGAAGATGATATGGGTCCTCTTATGCAGCTTGTAACAGGACAGTTCTCAAAGACAACAGAACCCTGTGATTCATATATTAGGAACAGGCATTAGGAGGCAATTAACATTCTCCATAGTATTTGAATTAGCTTAATAAGTTTCAACACTCTGTATGGATAAGTTTTTAATTCAATGAAAACATGACTAGGTGTGAAACAGCCATAAAAATAACTAAAAATGTTACTACAGAATGTATTATTTAAGAAGATATTTTTCTCAAGAAAAGCTACATCAATAAAGTAGCTGTTATAAATAGTTAAAATACATTTTAGTGTAAGACATTAAAGCATATACAAAAATAGAAAAATAAATAAATACTCAATTTTTATGAGTACTATTTTTGTGTGACTAATGGAATTTTTTATATTTTGAAGAACATGTTAAAACTAATTCTTTAGCAACTTGGTATATTATCTTCAAATACATTAGTTTGTTTGCTTATTTTTGTTTATTAATTTGGTGGTGTGAGATTTGAGCCCTAAGGCACACAGTGGCAGCAAGGGCCCTACCACTGTTCTACTTCCCAATCCTACTCAAAGATAATTCTATGTTGATAATAACTGAAATTCATTCATCCTTATGAGAACAGTAAAATATAACATATAGTGTTGGGGCCATGTCTACTCGTGGTACATGTGTTTATTAGACAAAATCTCACTATGTTTCCCAGTCAGGTCTTGAACTCACTCTCCTCCTGCTTCATCTGCTAATGTCTCTGATAGTTTAAAGGCACTTACAAGGTCACAGATTACTATATTATTGTCACAGTCTCTAACAACCTACATTCATTCCCAGTGGAGATTTATTTTTCACAATTTTTTCCCTTCAAGGCATATGCATAACCAAACATGCATGTTAACCCATTACTGGCTTTTGAATTCTGCTTTATTATGTGTTTTGCATTACCCTCCTTTCCTTTAATGGAGATTATATTAAAGTTTCCTCTATTTATTTGAGTAGTCCAGTATCCTAGTCAGTTTTTTTCTTCTTCATGCTACTAATTTAACAGTTGCAATATTTCAATATTAATTTAAAATAAATATATCATTTTTATTTTATGAGTTTTACCTCAATTATAGTTGAAACATTGAAAACCATTTTGTGAAAGAATTCAAATCAATGGATATAAGCAAATAAAATTATATAGAGTTTATATGTTATAACTTTTTGGAGATAAATGATAAAGGGGACCATATCTTTTTGAGATACTTTTGACCTATATCTGATAACAGGAAAATTTTCAAGGGTACAAAACTTCATTTGTAAGAATATTTAGTTAAATATTTTTTTTGAAACTTAGCACTTAACCAAGGACAGAGGATCAGTCTAGTAATCAAACCATCAATCCCAGTTACTACAAAACCAATTCAAGGAGCATCTAAAGAAGTGAAGCAAGCTATCCTTAAATATTCTGAAGGAAAATAGTTCCTGTCCTGACTTTCCTAGAAAAGACATTTTCAAAGGCAATGTTTTATTAGAAGATAAGAAGCCAGAGTTCATTAAAAATTAGCAGTAATACAATTGTAATATCTATTAGGGCAATAAGCTTGGAACAGAGAAGATTAGTGTGTATTTTTAGTTGGTTCTGATTCTATCTATCACAGACAATTCAAATTAAATATGAAAAGGCTTTTGTAATTAAAATGGCTAAGTCTTGATGTCTCTATGTGTAGACTTGTATACCATAGTGTATCACTCATACACTAAAATTAAACTTAAATAACCAATATGTCAAAGAAAAAAATCACTAAAATTTACATTTAAAACAATGAGTTAGTATCTGTTATTATAATTAATTTTATTTCACAGTTTATATAGAGGTTCATTTAGACTAAAGAAGAGATTTCCCATTTATATATTTCTATACTTTTCCAAAGAGAGCAATGTGAAATTGAAAGAAATAGAAATAGATAATTTTTTAAAAATTCTATTCATAATTGCCAGTTTTGAGGGTAAAGATTTGAACATGGCAAGAGTGATGTTAGACACTTGGTGAGATGTTCTAGAGATCATCAATGATTTGGAGATGCAGTCCTAGACAAAAACAGTGGCAAGATGTCTCTGTTCCAGCTCCTAATTATCAAATTGTTTTAAAATAAATGTATATGCAGTTCACTTTTCCTCAGTTAAGAGAGAGAGGATTGATGTGTTAGAACGATTGGTTGCATCAGGACGTACCACACACTAGGCCCAAACAGTTCCAAGTGTAAGAGGTTTAATTGAGAAGGAGAGAGGGGGCAGTAGTGTGGAAAAAGAAGGGGAGAGAGAGAGAGAGAGAGAGAGAGAGAGAGAGAGAGAGAGAGAGAGAGATGGAGGAATGTTCCCCATATATATATATGTTTTGATGTAACAGCCACTGGTAAAGGTGGGAGGTGAGCCCAATGGATTCTGGGAATATGGCGGCTTTCACCCTGGCAACAGGTCTCTGAGACCTGCCAATGCATCATCACAGGTTTTGGATGCCCTGATGCTAACATACCTCCCTTTTTGATATTATAAAAAGAAGGAAAGAAAATAGTAAGGGGAAGCCGATGGTGAAAAGGAATGAGGGCGTTCTTTCTCTTAAGCTACTTCCCACTGTCTAGGGCTATTGTCAATGAGGGATAGCTGGCTTTCCCCTTTGATATCCACTTGGTAAATGTTCGCATCAGGCTCCTCTGTGGACAGTGGCTCATCTGTAGGCAATGGCTGGTAGTCCTGTAACAAAAACTGATTAATAGTTTGGTTAGAATATTTTTTTGTGTTTGTCATTGAAGCAATGTAGAAACAAGATTAATGAGGCAGGGAGCAAGGAATAACACCAGGAAGATGGTTAGGAAAGGAGTTACAAACGGAAGTATCCACTTCCATGTGGGATTTTCAAATATCCCAGAACTGGAGGTCTCATGGTCCCTGAAATTTTTTATGTCTAACTGTAGCTCCTGGATTTTATTTCTTACTATCCTGGATTGGTTAACATAGAAGCAGCATTATTCTTGGAGGAACAGGCAAAGACCACCTTCTTTAGCTGTCAGGATATCTAGTCCCCATCTGTTCTGAAGCACCACAGCTGCCAAAGAATTGATCTGTTTTTGGATAGTAAGCACAGTTTCAGACATTTTTTGAAAATCGCTTTGAAACTGAGAAGTAAATGTATTATACTGGATCATGGAAGTTGTCCCTGCAACTCCAGTACCAACACCTATGGCTATTCTCGTAGCAACCCAGAGTGGCACAACTTAAATTTCCCTCTTATGCTGGGCAGCTATCATATCTACAACTGGTATTGGCAGGGGCTTGTTTCCCTGGATTACTCCAAGTTCAAGGAAAAAAGTACTAATGTGCAAACTCCTGACCAGCTAGCAGGTAGGCGATGATATGCCTGAGTGCCACAAAAAATTGACATGTTTTGGATTGTAGGGCATTGTGACAGAGATGATACATCAATGGTTATGGTTCTATTGCAGTCTAGGGAGCTCAGCATTCCCACTGACTGAGTCCCAGAGGCCTTAAAACAGATTGCCACGCCAAAGAGAGGGACAGAGGTAAGGTATGAAGTCATGGTGACACTGGATCCAGGGCAGCTGAAAAGAGTGAGGTGACATTACTTTACAGTATCACTGGAGATGCTGTAAGTGGCAATTGTGAGTTAGTTCCAGGGGGTATACATAACCAGTAATCCTTAAAGTGTCCAGTTCTGGTGACATTAAGGAGTTGGTATGCCGAGGTCAAGGTCTGAAGTAAAAGGCAAAATGACAAGTTAGTGCCATTTATGAGGGGTGGTGTCAAAGAGATAAGGACCTCAGAGGAGTGTGTTTGATTAGCTCCCCTGCTTTTCCAATATCCAGGGGTTGGGAAATTGAGACGTATTTTCTCTGAATATGGATGGTACTTACTGGGGCCCTGGGCTGATTTTTACGATAAAGCTTACCAACAATTCCTCTCTCCCACCTGGAATCCCATGGGTCTTGTATGTAGAAAGAGAGTGTCTTACAGTGTTGATAGAAGAAATGATTGATCCATGATCCTAGCATATGTATTTGACAAAACCAATATGGGCAGTCCCCATATTCTTCTGGCCATTTTTTACAATAATCTTTTGTCTGATCAAAAAGAAAGCAAGTATAGAGATCATAATATTTAAATGGATTACAGATACTGGGATTATAGCAATTTCTGGCATCTGACTATGGAGCAGTTTCCTGACCCTATTTGGAGAGACTTTGTTATCTGTGGGGGTTTCTTGAATCTCAAATCTTCAGATATAATGGCTACCCTGGATAGAAATGAACAGCAGTGGGAGGATGAGAAACCCATGTCTAATCCAGGGAGGTTGAGTCTCAATTTTTGGGATTGGGGACAAGGTAGGCAGTCTTGTTGTCCTCTGGAGCTTAACAGAGCATGGTCCTGTTAAGATTGATATGTATGAAGAAGAGTCATTTTTAGGTGGAGGAATGAAAGGTTTGAGGTGAGACAGATGGACCCAATGAGAGAGTCCCTCGAGTTTAGCAGCTGTAGGGGTCACAAGAATTACTTTAAAAGGGCCCTGCCACTTGAGAGAGAGAGGTGAGAGCTGATGACCTGGAAGGGATAGAAGGACTTGGTCTCCAATGTTGATAGGTAGTGGACAAGAGACAGTGTATGACCGAGGTAGATGATGGTCAAAGTTCCATAGGAGAGAACAGAGGTGGCAAAGTAATGGGGTAAGTAGTGGACGTCTATACATGAGTTCAAAGGGAGAGATGAGGAGAGGTCACTTTGGGAGAGCTCGTAACCTGAAAAGAGCCAGGGGTAGGAGTGTTATGCACTCAAGGTGAAGTTCCTGTGACAGCTTAACAAGAGTGGTTTTAAAAGAGTGATTAGATTTTTTCTACCTTACCCGAAGATTGAGGGTGGTAAGGAATGTGAAAATGCCAGGGGATGTCTAGGGCCTTAGATGGGATTTGTGAGACTTGGGAAGTAAATTTAGGACCATTGTCTGATTGGAGAGAGGCTGGGACACCAAACCGGGGGATGATCACTTGAGAAGGAGATCAGAGACTGTCTGAGCCCTTTTGTTAGTTGTGGGAAATGCCTCTACCCACCCCAAGAAGTGTCCAATAAGACCAGGAGGTACTTGGCACTCCTGACAGTGGGCATGTGGGTAAAGTCAAGTTGCCAGTCATTTCCAGGAAGGGAACCTCTAGCCTGATGGGTAGGAAAAGTTGTGCTACGATACCTTGAGTTGGGGTCAGACTTCTGACAGATTTTGCAAGAAGCAGTGATAGATTTTAAGATTAAGTCCTCAGGAGTAGGCTGTAGAGAGAGAGGGTATTGAGCTTGGGTTATGTACCTAGTAGAGTCCAGAAATTGGATGAAAACAGGAGAATGGTGTTTAGCAACAGAGGGGTTCTGTCCCAGACTCAGGGATCTACATGAGAAGCTGGTAAAGGAAATAACATGGTAGTGTTAGTAGATTGCATGGCTAGGAGAAAGAGCAGAGGAACTGCTGGTGAGCCTGGGTTTAGGTGAATGTGAGGAGCAAAGGAAATAGAGGCTCCAAGCCTAGCTAGAAGATCCCTTCCCAATAAGGGGACATGACATGTTGGCACTACCAAAAAGGAATGGGTGAGAGGTACACCTCTAAAAATGCAACTAAGTAGTGGGGTCTGGAGAGGGAAGAAAGGTTGTCCTCTTACTCAGACAATAGGAAAGCAAGAAGGAGAAGTGGGTCCCCAACACTCCGTCAGGACCGAGTAAGTGGCTCCAGTGTCCAAGAGGAAGGAGATGGGCCACCCAAATACCAAGATATCTACCTGGGGATCCCTGCTAGTAATGACAGTGGTCGGGCCAGAGGAGCTCAGGCCTCCTCAGTTGGCCATAGCCAAGTCTAGGAGATCAGTTGGAGGGTTATCTGAGAGTGATGTCCCCCTGTTCTGTGTAACATGAGGGCAATCAACAGCTCAATGTCCTTCTTGATGGCACCTAGGGCATGGCCCTCTTGGCTTGTGGAAGTTAGGGCAGGCTTTTGCCCAATGACCTTTTTTACCACATTTATAGCAGGTACCTGATGGTCTCTGAGTCTTAGGAGACCATGAGTCCAGGTAGTGGCTGGGGCCTGTTGGACAGCCTTTGCCAGCATATGGTATTTTTGTTTGTGGACTTTATCATCTCTCCCATGGTACACTTTGAAGGCCAGTGCTAAAACTTCTGCCTGTGGAGTTAGGGGTCCCCTCTCCAGTTTAAGTTTGACTCTTATGTCAGGGTAGCTCTGGGAAAAGAAATAGGTCATCAGAAGTTGCTTACCTTCTGGGTTTTCAGGGTCCAGATTGGTATGCTGTAATAAAGCCTTCGTAAGGCATTCCAAAAATTGAGATGGATTCTCCTCCTTGTCCTGCACAACATTTTGGAGTTTTTCAAAATTTACTGGCTTTAAGGCTGCTTTTCTAAGACTGGCCAGAAGGCATATAATGAACCTATCTCTGGCTAAAATACCACCTGCAGAATTGTAATTCCCCCAGGGATCCTGGTCTGGCACTGTCTCAGAGCCAATTGGGTATGTGCCCTCTGTTTGGTGAATTCCATCTGCATGCACTCTTGACTCTTCCCAGACTCGTCTGTGTTCCTCAGGAAGTAAGAATCTTAGCAAGAATTAGCCCAGCAGTGGTGACACACACCTTTAATCCCAGTACTTGGGAAGCAGAGGCAGGCAGATTTCTGAGTTTGAGGCAAAGCAAGCATGGTCTACAGAGTGAGTTCCAGAGTTCCAGGACAGCCAAGGCTACACAGAAAAACCCTGTCTTGAAAAACCAAAAAAAAAAAAAAAAGAATCTTAGTAAGAATCATATGATCATCATGGAAAGTCAAGCTGTAAGACTGAGTGATATACTGGAGCTCTTTAATAAACTTGGAAGAGTTAGAAGTATAGGATCCCAGCCTGTTTTCTATTTGGGAAAGTTCACTAAGTGAGAACAGAACATGTACTCTGATAAAACCATCTACTCCAGCAACTTCCTTTAGAGGTAGGACCATTGCTGGGTCAGGTGTCTCTTGGGAGGAAGAACTTAGAGGTTTGGCTGTAGCCTTAGAGCAGGTGACAAGAGGAGTGAAGGTAACTGTTAATGTGGGGCGTTTGGAGTGGCCCACAGCTAGCACAGAAGAAGGGAAGGGGTCTGGAGAGGAAGGGATAGCAGGCTCTGGGGAATCCTGGTGAGGAAAAGAAACTGAGGCAGCAGTTTAGGTTTTCAGCAGTGTGGAGACAGGTCTGTGTGGAAAAGGGGTGGTTCATTAGCTGGATTTAGCATTGTAGCATCATCTAGTGGAGGTAGTGTAGATTTCATGGCTAAGAGAAGTTGGGTTGGGAAACAGCTAGAGCACAAGGAGGGATTGGAATGGAGATAGATAAATGCTTAGACATAGGGAACCTCCTTCTATTTACCAGTTTACTGGCAGTATGTATTAAGATCCCTTAAACAGTTGGATCTAGGGTGCCATTAAGTGGCCATTTTGAACACCCATTTAGTTGATATTTAATCCAGATCTTATTGCAGAGATATATTATTTTTGATGCCTTCAAGTCAGGCATTAGCTTTAAGATTAGAGATTTTCCAGGAGACATCCCAGTGGGGAGCCTGGAGGTACAGTCGAAGACATTCTGACACCCATTGGAGGATAGTTGGACTATTCGTACCAGTGTCCTGAGAACAGTCCAAAAACCAAGAAGTAACAACCAAAGCTAGTGGTTCAAGTTGTCACGAGAACCCCCTATTGGCTACCCATCAGACCCTGGGGCTGCTGTAGAAAGCAACTCACCCTGGATCCAAGGATTTTTCGGCTGCAAGAGCCCGGAAAAATTTGGGAATGAGAGTTGCTTTTGAGGGAGGGGCAAACAATGACAGAAGGCCTAAGACATATGTCAACTGGGAGGCTTGACTGTAAACCTCATGGTTCCCAGAGAAGGCTGGCCAGGCCATATCTGGAAAGCTGGAGGTTCTCCACTTGACTGATACTATTAATTAATATGCTGGTGTCTGTTCGAGAATTATAGTGGACTGGTAAATGGAAAATGTGAAACTGAATGGGTAGGTGTGGGCCTGAGCAGAGGCTAACCCCACCTGATAGACCAGGCAGGGCACGGCTCATGTAGTAGAAGTTGGTATGTCCCGAGGTGCATGGGACGGCTCCGGCTCTGGCTGCAACTTGGTGGTGGTGGTGGCTTCAGTGATGAAAGCCTGCAATTGTTGTAGCCACCAGCTGAGGGGGGCTACGAACTCGTGTACTGATGGCAGCCATGGTTGCTGGTGCTGCGGCCGATCCACATGGTCCTGATCTCTGCTGGGTGTGTGTTAGAATGGTGGGTCGAGTCAGAACATACCACACACTAGGCCCAAACAGTTCAACATGTAAGAGGTTTAATTAAGAAGGAGAGTGGGGCAGTAGCGTGGAAAGAGAGGAGGGAGAGAGAGAGAGAGAGAGAGAGATAGAGGAATGTTCCCCGTGTGTGTGTGTGTGTGTGTGTGTGTGTGTGTGTGTGTGTGTGTGAGGGGGTGGGGGGGTTGATGTAGCAGCCACAGGTAAAGGTGGGAGGTGAGCCCAATAGGTTCTGGGAATATGGCGGCTGTTGCCCTGGCAACAGGTCTCTGAGACCCGCCCATGCATCCCCACAGGCTTTGGATACCCAGATGCTAACAAGGATGATTATGAGATATAGTAATAATCTAGTCAGGCTGCCATGCTCTGTCCTGCCTTGTTCACTATAGACAGCTCAAGGAAAATTCATTAAAGATGAGATAGCAATTCTAGAATATAACTGGAGAAAGTGTGACTTGTAGTTTCATGTAAAAATAAAAATAAAGGAAAGTGTTTCCTTATCATAAAAATTCGATCAACAGATGGAAAGAAGAGAGCTCTTACTGAATTCCATAATGAGAGGTGAGAAAAATGCTCAAAAGCCTGTAAATAATCATACTAGGTGAATTTGGATATCAATAAGACCACAGTAGCTAGTGTGTCAGAAAAATAAATAACTATAGAATATTATAACAATCAAATGAGTAACAATATCTATGCTTATCACAGTATATACAGGGAATTATTTAATAAGATTCAATACACATTCATGACCTGATAAACCAGGAATGTGACAAAGTTTATGAATGATATGCACATAGTCGACCTCATAGTAAATGATGAGAAGATGGAATACAATAATACAAAAGAAAAATCTTAAACCTGAACATCCATATTCACTATTAATATTCAGTACAGAGGTCCAAGTTGTAGCCAGAGGAATATAAGGAGAAGAAAAAAGAAAGATAAATTTTAAAAGAAGTTATCCAAACAGGAAAAGAAGGTTCATAATATCTCTCATTGAAAATAACAGGTTCTATCATGAGCAAAAATCAAAAACCTCAATGAGCTGGTAAGTTCAGTAAGTTTTCAGTTTAAAAATTTACATATAATTAGGTCATAGAGATACAACCAGCTTTCCAGAGCAATCCACGAATGTATTTTCCTTCAAGAACTCGTGAAAGTCTTCACAGAATGGGAAGAAACAAAAATAAAACCCCAAAGCAATAACAGCAAAACTGCAACATTCATGTGCTTCAAAGAGTCTTCAAATAAATCCTCAACAAAAAAGAGGAGGCCTGGCCTACCCATCCTCTGTTCTGTCAGTATTAAAGCCTCCTAATGTTTTACCAAACTTTCCTAGTACACTCTACTCTGGGTGTTTAATGGTTTTTCTGGCCTAAGTTACCTGACTCTTCCACATTCCAGCTATAAAACTATTCCAAAGGCTAAGAATGATGGAATCAGGTCGCTCATGTCATGTCAATGGCCCCACTTCTTAGCACAAAGTTCTTTTTCCTGACGTTGTGACCAAACACTAGGACAAAAGAAAGGTTAGGGAAAAAAGGGTTATATCACAAATGAAGATACAGCTGATCACTGCAGAGGAGTTTACAGCAGCAAAAACTTGGTAGAGCAGGTCACATTACTCCAGCAGTAAGACGGCAGCAGGGAATATTTACCTGCTAATGCCCAGCCTGATTTATATATTTTCCACAATCCAGAATCTCCTGATGAGGTTTTGTCTTTTACTGTTTATTGTAATGATAAGTGCTGACCTCCAAGATCTGCCTACAGCCTCTGGGACCCTCCCCCCAAATTAATTCTGATTGGTGAATAAAGATAGATGACAGCAACCAATGACTGGGCAGATGAGAGATAGGTGGGATTGAGTATTCACAGGCTTGGAGAGAGGAGACCAGGAGAAGGAAAGAGAAAAGGAAGCCACTTTATCATGAAAGAGTATGTAGGAGAGAGAGCAAGAGCCAGCATGGGCTAAGGGCCAAGAAAACATGGCCCAGAGAGCTGCCTGGTTGGAGTTGTGAGCAGTTCAGATGGAACACAGAAATTAAGAAGTAGTAACTTGGAGTTATCTTGGAAAGTGGATTCTAACAATAAAAGGCTCCATGATTCACAGAAGAATGGTATCCTGGACTCAAATAGTGTGAGAATGCAAAGAGTGGTTTATTCTTCAGAAGTCCAGCATGCTGTGCTCTCCCCATTACCAAGATGGAGAGATAAGCAAATGAGCTCAAAGACTAGATTTAAAGCACATTAGGGGATTCTGGGGTAGGTGACCTCTATCTCACTCCATCTGTAAGGGCATTCCATTACTGGGGTATGGAGGCTGGAAATTGTTACTGAGAAAGTCCTGGGTAGGTGAGCTTTATCTTACCCCATCTTTAGGGACATTCCATTACAGGGGCATGGAGGTTAGAACCTGTTCCTGTGGAGGTCTGGAAACTTGCTGACCCATTGTCCTTGCTTCAGTCTCCGTGGCTGGGCACTTCCTAGTTTCTGACTTTCTGTCTAACTGCCTGATTGCCTGATGCCTTGGGTTTTTTTGTTGGTGGTGGTGGTTTTTTGTTTGTTTGTTTGTTTGTTTGTGTTTCTTTATTTGTTTTGTTTTATTGTTTGTTTTTGTTTTTGTTTTACTGGACTTGCCCAGTTCCTTAGGGGTTAGCTTAGCCTTCTCAACAGCTTGGAGTAGAGGCAGTAGCCCAGCTATTGTGCTGCTTAAGGCATATGCAAAAATATAAGACTGTGTGTCTTTTATCCAGGAAAGTAAAGGATCTAAGGTGAGTAAAAATCCTGCGTTTGGATCTTATTTAATATTTTTTACTACAATCTCCTGCATCAATTCTCATTTCGGTCAACACAGTCAAAGAAGTCTCCCACACACATGGCTGGAGTCTCTTCTCTCACATGAGTCTAGATTTTTTCAAGTTGACAATGAACACTAAACATCTCATGCATTAAGTTTTCTTGCTCACTCTCTTAATTTGTAGCACCTTCAAGATCTATAACTGAACTTCACCACATCACTTTTTCTTGGCCTAGTTGAGTGTTAAATTGAGAATTGTTTTGTAGTTTTAAAGCATTAATCACTCTGTAGTAGACATTCTTCACAAGTGGAACCAAATTTTTTATAAGCCAAAATAAAATGTATTAATAGTTCAAAATGTACTTGCTTTTTTTGTTGTTATTCTTAAAATATAAATTTCTTTTGAGAAGCGTAGCTAGTGCCTTGGGAATGACAATATTTAACAATTTCTTTTCTTCCAAAGCACAGAAGCTCACATCATGGATGCCCTGTGTGTGAGCCCTGAGTGTCAGCTTAAATGGTGAGCATTAGAGAAGCTGAAGTGTCCCATGTTTACTGGCCCTAGTTGTATGCAATGTTTTAATTTATTTTGATTCTTGGGTCTGGGTCAGAATGCCAGAGCTGTTCTTAGTTACTTCATTCCTCCTCACAAAATCCTACTCACCAGCAAATAGAAGTACAGTTGCATAAATATGCTTGCACAAGACCATTTAGTTTCTGTTTCTTCCTAGTCTACTATACTAATACCATTTCCAGCACAGTGGAAACCTCTTAACTTTGCTCCCTTCCTCTATGGCACTTTTTCAAATGTTACTTAGCAACTCTTTTTACTATTATAAGTATAACACATATAATATGCTTCACTGACTATGCATTAAGTTATTTTTCTCTCCTACCCCAAAACTCTATAAACCACAATTTGCCAGAATTTTTATATGCCATTCCAAAAGTTAAATTGTTTACGTATATCATAGTTTATATGAGTATTACCCAATCATTTGAAAAATAAGTACACTATAAACCTCATTCTGTCTTTTTCTGCTTGTATTTAACCATCATATCTATTACTGCTTGTAATGGCATCCTAATAATGAAGGAAAGAGAGCAACATTGCAAAGACTAGACTTTAGTTTAAATCGTTCATGATCCATAGTTGAAAAACGTGAGGTTCTTGAACTTCTCCAGCACAAGTGTGATCTTCTGTCAAATCTTGACAGTCAGGTATGTAAGGATGAACAGGGATAACAAGGGATGAGCTACTGTCACATTTATAATGTTTTTTATTTTCCATGTGTCCTCTTTTATTTGAGTGTTCTTTTTCTATTGTCTGATTTTATATTTGTGTCAAAAATATTTGAAATATACATCAAAGAATTTAGTCAAATATCTTAATTCTTTCTTCATATTAAGTGAACAGTTCTGAGGTATTTTCAGTTCCAGTTCATTTGCTGTCTACATAAACTCCCTGCGTGATAATGGTTTTATTTCTCACATTAAATTTCACTCTGCTGCCATCTAAGCTACCATGAGGTTGCATATAAGAGAAAAAGCAGGGGGCTGGAGAGATGGCTCAGTGGTTAAGAACACTGATTGTTCTTCCAGAGGTCCTGAGTTCAATTCCCAGCAACCACATGGTGGCTCACAACCATCTGTAATTGGAGCCAATGCCCTTTCCTGGAGTGTCTGAAGACAGCAACAGTGTACTCATAAATAAAATACATAAATCTTTAAGAGAGAGAGAGAGAGAGAGAGAGAGAGAGAGAGAGAGAGAGAGAGGGAATGAGGCTTCATGGTAGTGATTCAAATGAATGATGAAAGAGAGACTTGCCATGGTTGACAAAACATGGTATAGAGACAGAAGACATAAGAGGAACAGAATTAATGAGTATTAGGGGGCAGAAATAACAGAATAAGAGCAAGGTACACAGAGCCCATTTGGGGATCAGCTTTCAGTGGATGGGAAAGATTTCTTAAGTTCCTTCCCTCATATAGCACTGTTTAAGGGAAGAGAGGTCCACTTATGATGGAATATTTTCAATCTCCCTAAGTATTGGATGGTGATGTTAATTTCATGCGCCATTTCCTCTCAAAAAATAAAATATAGAAAAAATAAATTTCACTAGAATGTTGAAAAAATCTGTGCACTTGACTAAGTATCTTTATTTTTCCTATATTTAATACGCTACATATATAAAACATCACCTCATTTGTATTAGCCCCAAGAGTATATTCTAGATAATTAGTTTGAAAACCGAGTGCTTGAGTCAGGCAACAAGTAAAAAACGTCCATCTTTACTTGCTTTCTTCAACAGAATACCCAGGCCATTAAGAACCTTTTGTTTAAAATGAATATCGAGAATTCCAGCCATAGTTTCAGTGACCACTGTGTTATGGTTTTCTCTGTAGTATTTTGCCTTTCTTTTGTGCTTTCTCTACACAACATTGTACTTAATTTCATAGATTCTCTCTCTCTTTCTTTCTTTCTTTCTTCCTTCCTTTCTTTCTTTCTTTCTTTCTTTATTTATTTATATTTTGTAACACTTGTGAATTGGGATTTCACTCCAATTAATCACTTTTTCTTGAGTCCTGGATAAAACTCCTAAACAAACCAAGAGTGGAAAGGTGGTATATACCATTTCAATTGTTTTTTATTTTTTCATTTTTTAGTAGATTTTTTTTATTTACATGTCATATGATATCTCCTTTCCCATGCTCTAGCATTTGGAATAGCACATGTCCTCAGAGATGGAGATGGTTAACTTTTTACAGGTGTGACTATAGAGGTTCAGGTCATTAAGGGATTCGTCAATGTGGTTCAGAGAGTAAAGCTTCCAAAAATCTAACCACTACATATGTAAAGTGAGACATTGGCTTTTTATTATATTTATCCTTGACTGACTTTCCATACAATATGTTCCGTCAGGATCCATTCAATAATTCTCTCTCAAACCACATTTAACATGTTGGTTTATTGATGCTCACATTTAATACCTGCACCCAAGAGTTAGAAATAGGATGATTCAGAGTTCAAAGCCAGCCTCAACTGTGCAGTGAGTTCAAAGGTCAGCCTGAACTTTATGTTACCCAATCTCAAAAATAAAACCAAACAAAAATGTAATGGACGTGGAGAATAATAGTTCTGCTGAAGACAATTATTCTGAGGAACATGATTTTTGTCACAATTTGGCTGAGTAGTAAAACATTGCTGATTTTTCTTGTGGTTGTGTTTGTGTAATCTAAAGGATATTTTATTGTTTAGCTTTTTAAGAGAAATATCCACCACTTTTCATCACACTTAACCTCAATTGTTTAGATGTTTCTTTTGAACTAACACTAACCAGGACCTACTTGTCTCTTAATTAAGACAATCAATCACTAATGAATTAATTTTGTTTCATATCTGGTTGTTATGTACTTATAATTTTCATACATAAAATTAGAAAATATAACAGTTAATGTATGCTTATTATCTTAGGATTTTATTACTTCCATAGTAGTTCTTATCTTAACAAGATATAAACACTTGAAAACTTAGCATGCTTATAGTATCTAGAAAGAAAAACATAAGTTCATGCCATAAGTTCATTTTACAAAGTCCCCATACATACCTTAGAGTAAAACCTATATCTACTCAAAACTATGTGGCTTAAAACAACTAACAAGGAAAACAACAGGGAAGGGAAAAAATCAAGAGAATTGAATTAAAATTGACTGTGCTATCTACAGGGAGTCCCAACCAAAGCTGCACAGAGAATACTAAGTAGGTTTTCCGTAAACGCCTCCTCGTGAGCCAAACCCTGTTCTAAACACTTTGTATACAAATCCCTTAAATCTTCCGTGTGGCATTTTAAAATGTGAAATCCATTGTCAGACAAGTCTATTGACATCCAAATGTGATAACAAAGGTGAAGAAATTTTGTTTTGAATAATTTCAATATATTGGTCTTTTCTCTTAGGATTGTGAAATAGATTATTTGTTGTTTTTATGCAGATTTTCTTTATAAATTTCTGATTGCTATCTGGACCAAACAAGTTTGTTGAAGAATACCAACCTCTGAACATGCTCTAGAATTTCTCTACATATGTTCAAAATTTAAACATTAAGTTCAGGAATAAGCCAAAAGACTCAATTTAAGTTCAAGGTTAGTTAACATCAGCTCAAGGTATTTATTTCAGAAGGGTCAAAGAAAGTAGACTATAGTAATCAAGGCTGACCCAAACTGGTTGCTTCAATTTTCCCCTGGACTTTTGTTCCAATCTATCCATTTGTTATGTACACACAGACTTCTTTGGTAGTGTACACATGCATGAGGAGAAATAGGTATGAAAAAGTTCACAATGACATTTGACTATAAATAATATATGGCTGTAATCTCTGATATCAGTTAATACAGTCATAAAGTATAGAAAATTACAAGTTGCTTGGAGATCTAAACTCAAACTTGAGAATCTTACCTGAGAAAAGGTATTTTTGTTTTGTTTTGTTTTGTTTTTTCTCAATGAGCTGATAAGAACTATTTTTATATTTAAGTCTTAGTTGTGAAATGCCCTTTGTCTGTGGCATCTGTTCATATTCTAAGCCTTGATGTCCTAGTCAAGAAGTGAATTCTGTCACCCTGCCCCTTGACTCAAGATATCCTTGGCACTTGCTTTTGCTTTTGCTGCACAATTGACAAACAGCCAGGAAGCTAAGCCTCTAGAGCTATAGGCTATAACTTCTTTTTAAAAACTTGCTTATCCTCTGACAGTTTTATACATGTATGTAATGAAATTTGGATGGTTTGACCTTTCAGCCTTCTTCTCTATTTGATGAAAAATTTTGTCCCCAATAAGTACCCTCCCCTCTCTAATATTATGTCTTTTTGTCATTGTTTGTGGGTTTTTTTTTTTTGTTATTGTTGTTTTGTTTTGTTTTGTCTTGTTTGGGAACTGCTGGACTTAATTAGAATCACACCCATGAGCATAAATAGGAGGTTGTATGTTGAAGTATTCACAACTTCTCTGTGATTATAGCATCAAGAAAAATAATACCTCTCCCCCCCCAGTTACCATTAATGATTCCTCAGGGAAAAGTGGGGCTCACCCCAACCTGCAATGAAACATTGATGAACCCAGTCTTGTGCTTGATGTGGGAACATAACTATAGCTGCAATGCCTTGATAGGAATAACAACCATGTCACGTCCTGAAGGTATTTTTCAGTACTTCTGCTTGTTCTCTCATGCTTACACTATTTCTGTCACTCTCACTATGGTGGGTTTTTTGACTCTGGAAGGGGTTGATACAAATGTCCCATTTAGGACTAAGAACCACTTTCTTTAATCCCTTATAACTACCATGTAAATGAATATTTGCTAGGCTGCTATGCCATGAGAGAATGAATAATGAGTAGGATGCAGAGACCTGCCCTGAGTAAGATCCCATTACAACACGTGGACTTCAGCAAAAGCATGCCTCTTTAAGCCAGGTAAAATAAGAATTTTCCATGTGAGCCCAGTTCAGACCCATAAAACAGAAAGCTAAGTGAAATGTGTTGTTTTGGAGCATTTTGTGACATGGCAATAGGTAAATAGCAAATCAATCACACATATTAAAAAAAAAAAGGTTACAGCCTGGCAGTGGTGGCATACGCCTTTAATCCCAGCACTTGGGAGGAAGAGGCAGGTAGATTTCTGAGTTCAAGGCTAGCCTGATCTACAGAGTGAGTTCCAGGACAGCTAGGGCTACCCAGAGAAACCCTGTCTTGAAAACAAACAAAAAAACAAACAAAAAAAGCAAAAAATGAAAAACAAAACAACCATTAGGTTGTTGCAGGAATATTTAAAAACATGAATCCACTTCACAAACTCTCTTTCCTACAGGGACAAGTTCTAGTGCAGGTACTGGCCAGCCATAACACTATGTCCAGGGGCTCTTGTTATTTTCTCCCAGCCAGCAGCAACATCTTGCTCACATACAACTCTTTACACACCCCCACAATCATTCATGGTAGGCTGGCCGGTACAGGCACTAGAATGTGGTTCGAAAGAGAGTTTGCGGGGTGGATTCATTTTTTAAATCTTCCCACAACATTAAGTAGCTCAGAATACTGAGATTTTGCCAAAAGGCGGCATCATCTACCACATGATTTGTAAGTACTAGGGATAGCCATAGTTTTATCTGTTAAGACACAAATAGTATAAATGAAGACCATAGCAATAATAAAGCTTTCATGAAAATCTAAAACAAGAAAAAGACTATGGGATTTTATATTCACTATATCTCAATTACCAGGGAAAAGCTTTCAGTGAAATATTAGCCTATGTACACTTTATAGGTAAGATGGTACTTTTTTTATAAAATTTTACAAATCAAAGCACTTTCTTAGAAAAGACCCAGAATATTTTTAATAGCACATATTTGCCGTTATACCTTTTTTCTTTATTCTTTTCTCATTTGGAGTAGTTATCAGCTAATTCTTCAAAAAACTATAAAACAATTTTATACCCTTACTTGGAAGCTAGTACCCTCAAATACTACACTAACTTCTGGATTTACATTTAATAAAAGACTTATAAACAAACATACTCATAGAAATAATCCAGAGCCAAGGGATATCACCATGTGCTTAGTAAGCATTTGGTATAGGTGTGGTTTTGTCTATCAAGACACGGATGGTATATGTTGAAGGGCATAGCATCAATAAATCCTTTATGGAAAATCCTAGAAGAGAGAAGGAAAAGAAGAGGACTCTACAAAACCATTTACTACAGATGCAAGGAGAATGCCATATTAAATCAACTTCAGGAAGTTATTCAATGGGACCATGATATGAAGAAAGAACAAGCCAACTTGGAAACAAAACACAACAAGATGAGACATAAAGTCAATATGCGGAGATGAAAAAGCAGCTAAGTGAGATCTGGAAAGATTGCAATAAAACTAAAATTGCAGAAGTTGGGTAAAATGCACACAAGATTTACTGGACCGAGTTACTGACTTGAGAAAATTGAATTAGGAGATAAAAAACCTGCAGATATTTTTTTCAAGAATGAAGAGGGCAAGTAAGAGGAGAGATGACAATGGGATGAATTTAACTGGGAACATTGTAGAGCTCTGAAGCCATGTCCAGATCTTCCAGTGATAGCACAGACTTCAATCTTATCTTCATACTACTCATGATGTCTAAACTACCATGACTTCAGAAAGACAAGGAGTCTCAAACACTGCACTGTGCCCAGGGAAATATTAATGACCAAACTCTAACAAAAGACAGGCTGATCTGATTCTGAAACTCAAGCATTCATTTCCGATGTGGTGGCTTTGCTCTGCTGCTTTTGGAGAATCAGAAATTAAAATCAAAGTGTTCAGATGCATTAAACAAAAAGTGAAAAAAAAAAGTCAAGCTCTGTGTAAGTAGGTTAAAGAAACCTACTGAAAGATGAACAATTTTAGATTGCTATAAGAATCATGTTTAAATAAAAGAATAAAACAAAAAATTACACTCAGTGTGTCAACTCGCACACATGCACAGAAGACATGATGTATGGAGAAGGATATAGTATATGAGGATTGGAGGGAGGAAATGAGCATGTGTCTAATCGTATTTCATTATATGGAAGTACTAAATTCTCAAGAAACAAAAATGGAATACAAATGTATCTTCAATATAATAAAAAACAAAAAAAGACTAAAGAAAAGTAAGCAAAGAAATGGAAACAAAATAAACAGTGGCAGGAACATAAGGGCAATATGGGAAAATGTTTATCAAATTTTTATTCAGTTGTTAATCAGATTCATACAGAGTCATAGATGCATGCCACTTAGATGGAACAGGCAGTGCAAGCCAGCATGGCAGCTCAAACAAATAACCCTTGTACACTAGAAACAGAAGTGAGAGAACTGGGGGGACTTCAAGGCCAATCAGTTCTAGGCAGTGAGTTTTAAGCCTACCTTGCCTATGGTTGAGATTCTAAAGGCAAAAATAAAGTATACAGAATTTGATGAGAAATTTGTAATCTCAAAGGAGTTCTAATGATAAACCACTCAATATGCTGCTTAGTAAGAATATCACAACAAAGAGGATGTAAAGGACAACCTAGAACTGAATACAAATTATATAAATAAATTGAAAACGCTGGGAGTTCCAAAGATCAAATTCTGGACACTTAAAAATAAAATTAGTCCTCTGTGTGAGTGTGAGTGTGTGTGTGTGTGTGTGTGTGTGTGTGTGTGTGTGTGTATTTGTATGTATGTGTGTATGTGTGTGTGCATGTGTTTGTGTGTATGTGTGTGTGTTTGTGTGTATGTGTGTGTGTTTGTGTGTATGTGTGTGTGTTTGTGTGTGTTTTTGTGTGTGAGTGTGTGTGTGTGTGTGTGTGTGTGTGTAAAGGCAGAGGGCAGAGAGGCAGAAATCAGTGAAGCTGCTTATATTCTAAAGTTGTAAAACAGTAATGACAAAATTAACTTCAAAGTGGACAGAATTGCCATGGTAAAATGTTAAAATACCAGACTTAGAATAACATTGAAAATTTCATCTCACTGACATGAGTTCAAACAAGTAATCAAATATATCCTAGTAATGGTAGACTCAACAAGAAAATGTAAAAAGAAAGATCATGTGAATAGATGCCAAAATCTTATCACTAAAATCCTTTCAGTTAAATCCTACAGGGGGAAAATGAAAAAAAAAATACTTAAAGACTAAGACTATATATTAAATTCACAGAGAATATCAAAAGCAGTAATAAGATTCTGAGGAAAGAATGGAAGAGTACTGCTAAGACATAAATAAGGAGAGAAATTCTGTTTCTGTTGCTACTCACCATTATTGAAGTTCTTATAAATGAAATAATGCAAAACCATGAATAAGAAAACTGGATGATAAAGTAAGTACATTGTATGGTTATTTTTACCATCTGTTTGAGAGAGCTGTCTGAACCACGCCCTAATGATGTCGACAGTTGGCTGAGAGCTCTGAGATAAACAACACCTGATTTGGCTTGTAGGTTGTGCTTCTGAGTGGCATGATCTTCCCTGGCCTATGGAGAGATGACACGTGGCATGAGTTCATGGGCTCCTACTAGGATATAAGCTGTGCCTGAGTAGGGATCTCGGGCTCACCTCTACACAATGCTGCCTGTAAAGTATCCTGAGTAAACCGCTAAGAGAAGAAACCGGTTGTGTCCTGTCTTAATTCCTGATGGACAGGGTTGAGGCGCGCCACAATCTGTTAGCTGTACCAATCTGAAATCTCCCATAAAACATTACACTGATGATACCTCCTCCCTGAGTCACCATTAACTTCTAAAAGTCCCTCCTGGAGAAACGGCCCAACCAACCTGCGATGTGACATTGATTATCCCAGTCTTGTGATGGACTTGGGAAAGTAACTACAGATGCAATGACTTGTCAGGTAGAGCAGTCATGTCATGTCCTGAAGGTATTTTTCAGTACTTCTCTCCTTTCTCTCAGACTCACACTATTTCTGTCCCCTCTTCTGAGGGAGAGAGAGAGGAAGAGATGGGAGGAGGAAGAAAAGGGAGAGGAGGAAAGAGAAGAGAATCATGTTTTTAATTACTTAATTTATTACTTTGTATCCCAATATCAGCAACCTCTGTCCTCCCAGCCCACCCCACCTCCCATTCTCCCTCTTCCTCTGAGGAGCAATGCTTCCTCACCTCCGCAGATAAGTCACCTCAGAACTAAGGGCACCTTTTTTAACTGAGGCTAGACAAGGTAGCCCAGTTCTGGGTATGGGATCCAATGGCAGACAACAAGTTCAAGGACAGCCTCTGATCCAGTTGTTAGGGGACTACAGGTGTCATCTATGTTTGCTCTTTGGTTGGTGGTTTGGTCTCGGGAAGCTCCCAAAGGTCCATGTTAGTTGACTCTCTTGGTCTTCCTGTGGAGTCCCTATCTACTTTGGGTCTCTCAATCCTTCCCTCATGTCTTTCGCAAGACTCCCTAAGCTCCATCTAAGGTTTGGCTGTGGGTCTTCCCATCTGTTTTGGACAGCTGTTTGGTGGAGCCTCTCAGAGGACAGTTATTCTGTCTGCAAACTTAACAGAGTTTTATTACTAGTGTCAGGGATTGGTTCTTGCCCATGTGATAGGGATAGGTCTCAATTTGGGCCAGTCATTGGTTGGCAATTCCCTCAATCACTGATCTATCCCTTCACATCTTGAAATCAGGACACATTTTCAGTTGAAGGCTTTGTGGGTGGGTTGCTATCCTTATTCCTCCACTGGGAATATTGATTAGTTAAAGGAGGTGGCCACTTCTGGCTCCATATCCCTTATTGCTAGGAGTCTCAGGTAGAGACATCCATAAGGACTCCCTGGAACCTCCCCCAGCTCCATGTCCCAGACTCCTGGCAAGTCATACAGATGTCCCTCCCGTGCACTTGCAGCAATTTCCATTCTCTCTCCCCTGTTTGCCCTACACCTGATTCCTGCCCTCCCCTCCCCATCGCTCCTCCCACTCAATCCTCTCCCTCCATCCCTCCACCTCTGATATCAATTTTATTTCCCCTTCCGAGAATTCTAAGCTCTTCAATGAGCTAGTGAGAAGGAATTTTAGTGGGTAGTACCAGTCAATGCAATTAGTACATTTGTGTTGCTAAGCGCCAGTTACCAAAGATGCTTTACCACTCGCCTACTAGCACTGAGAAATGATACACTTCCTTTAGTGATCAAAAGGATGCCTCCAGTAATACATGAACACTGTTAGTATCATCAGCTTGAGTTTGAGACACATCTACAAGGTTAATAACTATGGTTTTATTTAGTGTGACTTTGTAGGCTCTCCAGAGATCACTAGGTCGTGTGGCTTCTTTCTATAGATTGTTATGATGTAGTGATAAATTTACAATTTGAATGGATCAAAGGCTTCTAGACCTGGGAAAGCTGAGGCCTAGTTGAAAGAAAGGACGTTCTAACAGTGTACCTTTGAAGGATATGACTTGGTCCCTGCCCTTTTTCCATTGCCTTCTGCTTCCTGACTGTAGTGAATTGAGCATCCCTCTTGCACATACTCTGGGCTCATCAGGAAAGTATAAGAATGAAGCAAATGAACATTGTTCCCTCAGAACTTGGGAAATGTTTTCTTTGTTTGTTTGTTTGTTTGTTTGTCTTATTTTTGTGTTGTTTCCCTCAGTCATTTGTCATAGTGAAGGGCAGTTTGAATAGTACAAAGGCAATCCCTGACTATGGAAAAAATCTAAAATGTAGAAGATTACCATGACAAAGAAATGATTTACACTATTTACACTTGAAAGCTTTTTAGTTTTCATGTACAACATGGTTTCTAAAGGAGATAAGTGGCTGATAGAAGTCTATCAAAACCTTAAGTAAAATGAGGGTAAATTAGTACTGTCAATGCTTATTTCAAGAATGCTAGAATGTACACAAGACTGAGAATATGATGGTGAAGCACAGAGATTGGAGTTATTCGCTAAGCAAATTAGGATAGGACAGTATATTTGATTTTTTATGGTTTTAGGGCTTTATTGTAGAAAACAGAAAGAGAGAGAGAGAGAGAGAGAGAGAGAGAGAGAGAGAGAGAGAGAGAGAGAAGGCTGAAAAGTCGAGAATGGTGTGGAGAAACGGGAAAGGGAGGGGGAGAGAGGAAGCAAGAGGTGAGAGTAAGGACAAGAAAGAGAGCCTAGTCTTACATTGTTAACTTTTGGTTAAAATATTTGCTTTCATGAACAACTTTTAAAAGGAGGAAATAAACATGGTTGAGTCTCTTAAAAATATTAATTCCCTAGCAAAACAAATATGGAGCTTCTATACAAAAAAGGCAAATCCTCAGAAGGGTCTTTTATTTATCACACAATAAGCCATTAAGTTAGGGACAGGCATATCATAGGCCCAAATGACTCACAGCACGCCACTAATTGAATTTCATCTAGCTGTTTGGTTGACAAAATATCAATGTGGTAGATTACTGTGGTCCTGCCTTGGGCTTCTGCTTCTGAGCTAGACACCTATCAAGTGCCATATCAAGAAGACTGATTGGTATACGTAGGGAACCTTACATTCTTAATAAGAATCTCAGCAAGCCAATTAAAAATGTTCTATAATGTGAGGAGGCCATAATTACTGACATGCTTCGAGATTTCTCTGTAACTCCATACACCTTGGAATGGTGAGTTGGTGTGTAAACGTAAATACTGTTAGACTCATATTTTTCTGTGGTCTTTCATTGAACTTACAACAACGATCATGTACCTGTCTAATCTGGCATAGTATCATTGTTAGAAATGTGTTTTGGCTTTGAACTATATGACACTGAATTCAATGACAACCTTGCTCCTATTTTCCATGTATTATCTACTTTATGTTTTTCAGCTGTTATAATAAAACACAAGGCCTCTCTATATTTGCATTAAACAATATGAATGGGCTGGAGAGATGTCTCAGTGATTAACATCACATGTTGCTATTCCAGAAGACCCAGGTTCAATGCCCAACACTCATGAGGCAGCTCATAGCTATCTGTAATTCCAGTCTGAGAGGAACCAATGCTCTTTTTTTGCCTATGGAAGTGGGCATTAGAAATGCAAATGCTACACTGAAATTAAAGCAGGAAGATCACCACATAGACTTAAAAATAAATAAAATAAATTTAAACAGTATAAATTCAGTGGATACAGTTCTTCTAATAAGCAACCAAATTCTTTTCCTGTCATGCTCTCTAGACCATCCTGGAGGCTGCTTTATATACAATGCCAGGATCCATAGTTCATTCCTGCACGAAGCTTGTACTGCAGAGGCTCAGGAGTCTCCACCATGGTCAAAACATGTAACATCTAGAAATCAGCAAGGAAAAGTTAACATCTATTGTATCTTGTACCATAGTGATAAGTCCCTTCTTACTCCCAGATATAACATTTGAATCTGATTTCTGCTGAGTAAAAGAAAGATTATCTAACTAAAAAAATAAAAAAACTAAAAAGAGAGCAAAAAAAAAAAGAGCGCACATATCTTAGGCTCACACATGAACATGCAGTAAGAACACAGAGATGATCCTAGTGTAGTTTGATTCGAAAAATTGACACTGACTTCCTAGATCCTTTCTACTCTGATAATCATGGGATCTGTATATACTTTTCTGTCAAAAAGTAGAGATTGGGATAGTGATAACTGCTTCTAGCATTGTTGACATCTGTACAGTTGCTCACAGGAGTGGGTATGAATATTCCTGGACAACTGGTTATCAGGCAACAAATTACAGTCATTTAGAGCACAGCAATTACTTATCAAGAGCCAAATTATCAGTCCTGAAAACATATGTACAGACCACATAGCTTATGAATATATATGTTTGTATATATGTGTTGTGTATACAATTGTGTACATATATAATGTGTATACTACATATATGTATGTATATATAACATTATAATATTATATATATGTTATATATACATACACACACACACATACACACACACACACACACACACACTATTACACTATTCATGCAATAACAATTAGTGATAAAAAGAGACTACAAATTTGAAACTGAGCGGGGAATGCTAGATGGGAGAGTTAGAAGGAAGGATGGAGAAAGAGAAGTGTTGTAATAAAATTGTAATCTCAAAAAATATTTAAAGTTGAGGAAATTAAAATGTATACATACTTGTTTACAATGAACTTAAAATGCTCTGTAAATTTAACTTTACCTGATACTATGTGACATGGTGCTTGATATTGGAGTCACCAAAGCATATGAGACCTGAGCTCCATTTTAGATTTATATTTTGGAGCAGGCACATAAAGAAAATTTAAATATCAAGTAGAATCACCCTATGGGACACCAATGGTGGGTGGCTTCCATGTCAGCTTGAGAACTGGGCAAAAGCTGATACTGAATAAGTATAAATAAAAAGTACCTGCCAAGTTATTAAATGGCAAAATGAAGAAATTTTTTTAGGTCCTAACATTTGAAAAGTGAAAGGCACGAGGTAGATCGTGAACTCTGGGGATAGACAGATGAAAAATGACGGGAAAGGGACTGAAAAGCAGAAGCCATAAAACAATGTGTACCTGGACATGTAGGAAGTTTCACAAAATGATGAATGGAATAGCTTCTCTACAGCAGAGTAAAAGTAGAGATGCCTTGTCAGTTTCAATTACCTTTGCTCACGTCTCAGAGCTGATGTTTGTAAATACCTAAGGCAACATAAATGTATATGTCACTATCTCTTCTAAGAGAAGGAAGTTTTCATTCAGTTTTAAAGTCTGGGAATCCTGTAGACAGCACATTTTGCATTACACTTTGTGCATTCAAGTCAGATATTTCATTTTCCTGGGAAAAATACATATATTCATTTTATTTTTTTTGTGGAGAGGAAGGTGATTTATAGAGACAGCTTCTCATGTAGCTGAGGCTGGCCTTGAATACTACTGTACCATAGCGGGTAGGCTAGGACTCATGACCTTCATGCTTCTAGTTTCAAATGAAGGGTTTACATTGTGTTGATCACATAGGTTGAACAATAGATTCTCTGTCTTAAAAATTATTATTTATGGGACTAGATATATAACTCTGTGGTTAAAATTCTCTACTACATTCTTCCAGCAGGTGCAAGATCAGTTCCTAGCACCTGTGACAGGCAGGTCACAACTGCCTGTAACTCTTACTGCATGAGGATTTGACACCTACTTCTGGCCTCTAATAGAACTATTCTCATCTGTTTTAGCAAACCCCATGCCCATGTTTGCATTACTAAAGGAAATATTTTTTATTGTTTTCTGAGCCATATTGGGTTAGTTGGAAGGGAAACAAATATCAGGAAGTTCATTGTCCAAATTTGGAGTAACTAAATCCTATATAGCAGACACAGTAAAAATTAGGTAATTAAATGAAGCAAAGGAAAGGGTTGGAAGTTTCCAGTTGCGAGATCCATACATTTCTCCTTTCCATGATGAACCTATTTGCATGTTCCTGATTCCTCTAATCCCCCTGCCCCTAGCTGCACAGGCTTCAGAAATAACAATTACTGTTAACACTAGGCTCCAATTCTTACCTTTATTGCATTCCTTCTTACTTGGAACTTCTTAGTAGAGAGTCCAATTACTACTGTTGCTACTGATGGCCCCCTGTGTTCTTGTGCAGATCAGCATCACACAGTCTCCTTAATAACTTTACCACACGAAAGATGAACCCCAGCAACTTCTCTGTACAGTGAAGTGGGCCTCTTTTTCTTCTGCCCCTTTGTCTTTTTTTTTCTTTGTAGCTTAGCAATAAAAAGGGAACTGGTGAAGCTGAAAGGAAATTGGAGCAAAATCCACAGGAGCCTCTTAAATGAAATATCAAGCACGAGCTCCATGGTGTAAGTGGTTTTCACACAGCCATTCAGTGTGAACCCCTATGAAGCTAACGCAAAGTGCCCAATGAATTAGACATGCTAGTCCTACATCTAAATCAGTCTCAGGGGAAAGATCCTGAATGCAAACACATATAAGCAGCAGTAGATTTTTCCCTTTTCATTGTTTTTTACTAGCATGAAATATTTAAATCCCACGCATCTTCAGTTTGCGAAGGGCCAATGAAGCATGTTGCAAACAATAATAAAACTGAATCTGTTTACAAAAGCTAAGTAGGTACTATATCAATAAGTATCATTTCAGATTCTAAATGCACATAAATAATATTAAGACTAGTAGTGAAGTGATTAAATTCCTGAGACTTGGCAAACCACTTTAGACCACATGGCTTATAAGTGATTCTCGGTTATATGATAAAATTAGAATACTCATTATTGAATCAGTCAAATGTATGAATAGTCAGATGTAGGAAAACATACATGAATTTCTCTAATAGACCAGCTAGCTAACTTAGGCAATAATGTTGATAGTAGTAGGAGCAAGAAATGAAGTCCCGAAGCATAATTATTTTCACAGTAAACACACACAAAGTATACACGTACTGCTAAAATGAGGCACCTGCTGCATGTGTCATTAGGCAATTATGTGCACACATACAGTCCTGGCTATGGAAGTAAGAAAATAGAATGAACTGTTAGATAGTGTCCTTTCGGGTTAAACAGCTGAATTAAAACAACAGTGGCTTCTTTTACCGTATAAACAATAATGCATTTAGTATCTAATAAAAGAAGAATCAAGATATCATAGATATTTTAAAGATACATTAATTTTGTATCAGTAAATAGTTTGTTGACCAACAGTTAGTGGCATTTACAATAAGTGCTGCTTATTTCTGTAGCAAAGGATATTAGTGAAAAATGAGAAGTAAAAATGAGATCTGAGGTAAAGAAAAGATGAGACTGGTAGAAAAAGTACAAATATATTTGAACTGAGGAAGTTTCTGGTGAGAATCTGAGGATCTTAATTACGTAGGTGTTTAGGGTTTTGCAAGGGTAGTTGTCACATTTTCTCTCCACTCTTGCACCTTCTACTCACAAAATAGTTCACAATCTGTTGGTGTTTTGCCTCACCCTTTGCTGAAATTACAAGTGCCGTGGTCAACAGTGAAAACTGAAATGTTGAAAATAAGCCAACATGTTGCAAACTTCAATCCTTTCCATCTAGCTAAACATGTATAGTCCACAATCTTCGAGATACCTACCTATTTGTTTATGTGACAATCTTAAACTCTGACTCCTGAGTTAAACTATTTAATTTCTTTGAAAATTATATTTAACACATAATATCCCCTAACCATGATATTCCCAAACAAGCCTTGATAGGAGGTTGAAGCAGAAGAATTGCCCTGAGTTCAAGGCCACCTTGAACTTCATTAGTACTACACTTTCAGAATATACAAACAAATCTGTTGGCCTCCTAACTTTGCCATTCACCCTTCCTGGGTTTTGTGTATGGAGTTCTGCTAACCTTACACTTACTACAAAGCCTGCAATTCACATTATCCATGGTATTTGTAATTCCACAGGATAAGAATATGCAAGGATAGCTGAAAATACAAATGTGAAAGAGATCGATAACATACTCCAACAATCCAAGTTGTATTTCTTGACTATGTAGGAGAATATTCAGGAATAGATGGAGAGTGGAGAAATTACAATACAAGGTAAATGAATCCTAGGCAAGCACTTGACAGGATATCTGTAACCAAAATGCATAGGAAGCTAGAAGTAAATACAAGTGTCTTCTACAAGACATGCAGACATCTCAACAAAACCCTCCAGAGAGTGAAGTTCAAAGCAACTAGGATTAACTCTACAATTTCCTTTACTATAAATCCTGATAAAACTCCTCCCTAACAGGGTAAATTGTAGGCTTATATTTTTACAACCTACTTTAATAAGGGTTCAACCTTCCCTCTAACCCACTACCCACCAGAGGTAATGAAAAAGAAAGGTTACTAGGATATAGGGTAAGAGGAACTACTTAGAAATAAATCTTTGGGGCAAATTTGATTTTCTTTTGTGCACAGTCCAATCACTAGTGAACATCAGCAGCTGTATTCCAGTCCACTCAGCAGACACCACACACAAATGAGCAAGGGCGGTTCAATCCAGAAGAAACCTCAGGCTCACCAATCAGCCCTTGTCCTTGGAAGCAGCAAGAAGCAGCAGGAACTTCACGAGAAGATCATTGGTGAGTTTCTCTCTATTAAGTCACCACAAGTAAAGCTCAGCAATGTAATGTAAGGTGAAGGGATACATGTGTGTCATCAGCGAAGAATGGCAAGGTGGGGCAAGGCAAACCAATGTTCAAGCTCCCACTGTCCGTGGAGTATATTTATATTTCTTCTAAACAGCATGCATTTCATGTGTTTACTATAGTAAAACATCCTTTAACCTGTGTCTGCTTCAACAAAACATCCTTTCACCTGTCTGCCCCAGCAAAACATCATTATAACTTGAGTCTCCAAAGAAAGCAGAAATTTCCATTTTAATAAATAATCTAAAAGCTAGGAAACATATGAACATTACTGACAAAACTGAGTAGATAAGGCTCTTGGATATGGCAGTATGAGCTAAAAAGTGACTTTGAGAGAATAATTAAAATGCCAGACAAAGGGCCAGAGATTGATTGCTATTCTGCTGATTTTTTAACTACACAGACATCAAATGCTTTTATGTACAGTGGTTCCCACATTAAGACAGTCTTGGCAGGATGGATCACAGTGTATCTACATATCTATGTATGGTTATTTGTGGCAGTACCTGTTGAAAGATAAAGGAAGATAGTGTGCACCTGTTTACACTCCCTGACTCATTTCCTTGAGATAAGATGTGTCACTGAACTAGCCCCAAAATAAGACATTCTTCTGTGAGATGTTACAAATTGTGAGACTGTTTTTAATGAATTATATTGTGCTTTGAAAACATAAGAATCACAATTTATGAGGATATTACATAAAAACTTTTAATACATAATTGTTCCATTGAGATCTCAAGGAATAAAACTAATTGGGATCTCAAGGAGCAGAATGAGGACTTGTCATCTCCTTCCAAGATCCAGGTTTCTTATATCAGACTCTCCCACCACACACAAAACTTTGAGTCAAAAGTTTATGTGGTAATCAACTAAAAAGTCAGAACTCTCTTGTCACTACCCCATCTGTCTCTGTCTCTCTCTGCAGCCCCCTTCCTCTTTCATTTGGCAGGTTTTGGAGTTCTGAGAAGGTTTGATGTTATAGTCTAGAATCTAAGTGTCACAGGACAGCAACGTGAAAACCCAAGCAAGAATGCCTTGTTACAGTCCTCACTCAAGTTCTTAGTTTCAAAGCTTTCTACTGAATGGTTGAGATCCAATCATATGAAGAATATTCATCTTTACTACAAATTTTCAGAGTTAAATGTTAATCTCATCTAACTATCTTAAAAAGCAATCTGTATTTTGTTATCTAACTAAATTAGTGGACATTTCAGCCTGACATATATGACTAACTGTCACAAACATATAGGAGTTACCACATGATTCCCACACAGTTTCTGGGAAAATTGACATCTTGAATGATATTTGTTTGCTACAGTTGATGAATAACTATTTATACATGACCGCCTAGTAAAGATTAAAGAATTTACGTCAACTATAGTTACTAGAAAGGGGAGAAATGGAAGTAAAAGAATAGAATAAAGAGGAGAAAGAAGGAAAAGAAAGAGAAGAGGTAGGAAGAAAAGAAAGATTCTAAGAAGGAAGAAAAGAAAGGAGAAGGAAAAAGAACACTAGGAAGATGACAGGAACAGAGCCTATCAGTGAGTGAACTAAAACCCCATACTTGTCACAGCTGGACACTTGGCAGTAGCAGATACCCAAACAGAGCATTCCATAACACACCACTTGCAAAGAGGACAGAAACAAGTTTGCCTTTGGCTTAGCTCATCCCCAACCCCAGACTTCTACTGAAAAATATCTTTCTCTATTAAATCCATTCTGCACTTTCAAGATACCTCCGTGCCCAACTCAGCCAGTCTTTAAGATATCTGAGTCATGGGTGGAATGGTCCCAGTCTCATAGATGATGTCATAAGGGGTTACTCACAATAAAGACAATGCTTCTGCAGTGAATTGGGAACTAAAGGTTGCTGAAACTTGCTATTGCCTTTAGAAATTCCAAAGAAAGGTTTAAGATCAGGAGAGCATTTTTGGATGAGACTGAAGACCAACAGGACACTGTTAGCTCTTCTAAATGTGTGTGAGGAACAATATATAAAACACAGTGACTATTTATTGTTGCAACAAATAATGTGCTTATATCTATATTTCCATCAAGGTACATCATGTCACATTTTTTAACCCTTTGATCATTATGTTGTTTCTTCTTATGTCTCTGTACAGTTAATGTCTGTAATAAGCAAACACATTTCCACAGATGTGTACCTTCATCAGAGAACATGAAGATCATTTCATTTAACATGTACTAAATATCCATTTAAACTACTTAAATTATATATTAATATTATGGACTACTGATGCTCCCCAAATTACTCCATGTTTTGTCAATGGTCTTCATAGTTTGTGACATACAGTTAATGATCTAGTAGAGTACAAGGCTCAGCTTGCTTCATAATGGCCTTTCTACTCAAGATCCTTTTATATTTGTCTGCTTATTTATCCATCTAGTTTTCAGGTACTGAATAGGATCACAGTTCCCAGGACTGTGTTGGAAACGCAGGATGCAGGGAAAATTGAAAAATGATAACATACCTGAATTTGTATTTTTCAGACACAAGATAAAATATACAAATAAGTAAGTTACTATAGTACAAGTTGTTAATGGTTTATAACAGAAGGGCAGATAGAAAGATGCACAGGCTGTGTGTCAAAATTAATGTTTGAAAGTATCAAGCAAAGATTCCTAAGTAAAATACTCTAAAATAGGAAGTCAAGTATAAACAGGAAGCAGTCAGAGTAAGTAGAACAAAACAAAGGTTAAAAACATTTGTGGTGTCTGAGTGCTTAGAAATGAAACTCCTTGGGAGGCAGACCATCTCTTTGGAAGCTGTAGGAAGGTGCTAAACCCGATAGATAGACCAATAGAGAGGCTCGGAATGTTCTAAGAAAGAAATTTTTCAAGCAGATTCATGTGGTGGCATGACCATCTCAAAGAGACTGATTGATAGGATTGAGACTGGAGTTGTTTTGCAGTCACCTGAAAAGAAATGCTGATAGAAAAATATGACTCAGATAAACAAATAGCCTTGACTGTGGATAACAGGGTTAGAGTTATCCAGAAATGAGTCTCTTTGGAGCAATGGACAGAGTGAATCCTTGGGGGCTCATTGCACATCAGCAGTGTCACAGAACTCTGTGGTACAGCTGATTTGAAACCCGTTTGGAGAAATTAGGACTTCTCAACATTTCCAAGATGAAATACTCTAAAGTTAATATCTAAGAACATCCAAACCATAATTCCTCACAATTTATATTGACATATACTTAAGCTTTAAATGCTTAAAATTTCCAACCACCAATACAAGTGGTATTTTACTTTATACTTTTCCAGGTACTATTTGTTTCTTCATCTCAAAATGACCTCTGCCATCTGGAAACCTCATTGCTTTTAGGGACTTAGATCAAAGAGTATTGCCGTGAAGGCTTCTTAAAGTCTTGATTCTGACTGAATTTCTTCCTTTGTGTGTCACCAAAGCATCCTTTCTAAAACAGAAACTTTCTTTCATCCAACTGATGACATCCTGGCCAAAAGATTCTAGATCATGCCAGGCTCAGGCTTCCTTGCAGAACTGAATACCTGGCACATATCAAAAGCATAATGTACACCTATAGAATAAATGCAAAAGATGAACATATTGACAAATTCTACCTTCCAAGTAATCATAATAGAAAATTTATAATAAAGCAAGTAGAGGAAATGGGAAAGAAATGGGAGGCTCATGCCTAGCATTTAGGAGGCTCAAGACAGCTGGTACCACATGGTACATTCTAGAATCTTACACTAAGAAAGCTGCCTCTCTGCTTATTTTCTTACCTGGAAGGAACAAGGAAGAATTGCTACTCCATTCTCTCTAACATTGTGCCTCAACTTTGGTATAATATTACTTCCTTCAAAATGAATCACCCTTGTCATTTCCAGAGTTGCCTGAATATACACGGGAAAGCAAGATAGCCTATAGTGACACTACAAGGGAACCTTCATTACTGAAGATGGCTAGGCAACAGTTCTCTCTTGAGTTAATTGCTTTGCTTACCTGAAGAGTACTGGTAGTTCTTCAGAACATAATGTGCTAATTTATTGAGATTAATTTGAACATTAAATGTAAATCATTATTTCTTGTGATGAAAGGAAAATTATCAGCACTCTTTCAAAATATCACCTCTGACTCCACAGAAACAAATGGTACATGAACTGTGTCCCTCTATTCTCCAGACACTGCTAGTCAAAGCCAATTGCCCACCTTCTCACGGACTAGCTTTTAATAAGTGTTCTTATCAGTCAGTGCAAAATCCATTGTCTCAGTAATAGGGAGTGTTTAAAAGCAAGTTGGGACAAAAAGGGTTACATCAATGGGCATGACATCCTTTGTCTTCTTAGCTTTTGATCTACTTTGTTTTCTTTCCCCATTAGAGGCACTTCTGCAAAAGATTAATCTGCACAAATAACTTAAAGACATGCTGTGTTTCAAGGATTATATAAAGGGAAAACAGTACACCTAGCACTCCTACAATTAATGAAGACATCTTAGTTTGCATCTTTCCTTAGAATTTACATGTAAATTGAGTTAGAACACTAAGTGCCTAAGTTTGTTCCTGTAGCACAGTAGAGTTTTACTTCATCACTTTACATTTAGATTGTTGTATAAGTTTATACTTTAATAATTTTGCTTTCACACTTTTCCAAATATTCCATGCAAATTTATTATCTTCCTCCTCACTCTCAGAGATTGAGTTCACACATTGTGGATGCAAAAATTATTGTGCCTGTGCAGTTTTCTAACTTTTGAAATTTACAATGAGTATTTACATCATTAATTCATTTTTTACTCAATTTTATGAAACCTACTATATTGAAATAAATCCTTAAAATGATACAGTAAAATCACTGTTTTCTCTCCAAAGAAATGATTATTTCCTCATGAGTAGCCTGCTACTCTGCTACCTGTCCTCATTTGAGTGATGGGACTGGAGGCTGTCATTTCATGACCCAGCTGAGCAGGGATGTTAAATGTATGACTGTTTATTTCTGGCAGTCATATTATACCAACATCTTATGCAGAATTGTGATATAGGCTTATAAGCTCAACTTTCCACTCTCTCAAATTGGCAAAGGCATTTTTTAAAGGTCACAAAAAATTTTAAAAGAATCCTATTAAAAATTTCAATATGATACCATCCTGATAGAACCAGATGGAAAGAATTTTCCCAGCATGAGATTTCTAGCTTTCTCATCAGTACATGATATTGTTCAATCTTTCAAACCTCTCACTCACTAATGTGTTTACACATTCCCCCATGGGATATGCTCTATCTCTACTTCTCATTACTCTGTTCATCTTTCAAAGTATCTAGAAGGTTGCTCTGTGAGCTGCAAAATCCCAGGTTTTGGCTGCTTATTCCTAGAATTCCTTCCCTGTTCATAATCTTTTAGAAACAATTTTATGGAAACTGAATTCCTATCTCCAAAGCCATAGGTTTTAGCTGGTGGCTCTTTTTTCTACACCTATATCTGCCTATATCACAACCATTCTAATTTCTTGCCTTTTCAGGTCTACTGATAGTCACAGATTCTAATCCCGAGACACAGTTACCCTCTCTCTTGTTGATTCTCTTAAACTTTTCCAACTTGAAACAGTCTGTTCATTAAACCAACTTTAATTACCCTTTCTGGATATACCATCTGTTTCTTGACAGTTCCTGACTGATAGACTCCTTATACCTAAAAACAATCAAAACTTCCTTTGGGGGACAAACAAAATTTCACATGAATCATTTCATCTTTGAGTATTCTGTACATAAGTGAATATTGTACAAAATATTCTCTTGGTTCAAGTTATAGTTTAATTCTCTTAGTATGCTTTAAGTGCCCCATCTATTTCTCCTTTCCAAATCTTCCCTTAAAACTAGAGTAGAAATTCAGAGGCAAACATTGATTATTGATTCCCTAATTAATTCCCTCCTTTAAGCCACTTACAACCTTGACTTGATCAATAACCTTCAGTACAATGCAAGCCCAAACCCTACCTGTTTCCTAGGACTCTTCTGTGTACACACACACACACACACACACACACACACACACCTTATACACACTACTCTAGCAACCTCTAATCCTATAGTGATTAAAGACAACTGTTGATTTAATTGGAGTAAGAAGCACTTAGAGCATTAATGTCACCCACCACTAGGCTTATCTGTCAGAGGACATCAGACAGGATTAATTGGGAGGGAAAACTGTGTGTTCCACATTCCAGTGCTAGAAATGGAGGAAGGTCATGGGAGGTATAGGAAGTTGAAGAGGCTGAAAAGAGTTATAGACTGTCAGGTCATGTTTTATTCATTCCAACTGAGAGCTGCAAGACACCAGGCACACATTGACTGTACACAGGTAGACACAAACACACACAGATCTATGTGCACATCTGCACATGGGATGAAAGAAGTAGCCACATAGTCATGTAGGTAAACACATACAGTCACACTGGCTAAGGCTTCAGCAAAAGTTCAAGTCTCTAATCACAAGGCCATATTTTTATAGAAATCATATAAAAGTGGGATTCTGCCAGAAATGGTTATATAACAGATTATGTAACTGTTTAATTTTGGAATTTCCCCCAAGGATCCAGGATCAGCCATTTTTGTGCTGACTCATATCCCTCTGGATATCCAATGTCAGCCTTTTTTAGATGAATTCTACCTGCTAGCCACATCATCATTGCGTTGTCTAAACTTAAAATTTCACGGAAAGCATTCCGTTTTTTTTTTTTTTTTTAATTTTCCTGAATGTAGTTGGAAAACTGATGGAGAGAGAGAGAGAGAGAGAGAGAGAGAGAGAGAGAGAGAGAGAGAGAAGACATGAGGACCAGAGCATCAGCATTCATCTCTCACTATTTGTAGTCATTGTGCTCTAACTAACTGCCACCTGCTCCCAATGACAGAGAACAATCACATATCCCTGCTATGATGGACTGCATTTCTTTTGACCTGTAAGCCATGCTAAACTCCACTTGCTTTACAACATCCTTAGTCATCAGGGAAATGCAAATCAAAACAACCTCACACCAGTAAGAATGGCTAAGATCAAAAATTCAGGTGACAGTAGATACTGCCAAGGATGTGGAAAAAGAGGAACACTCTTCCATTGCTAGTAGGATTGCAAGCTGGTACAACCACTCTGGAAATCAGTTTGGTGGCTCCTCATAAAATTGGATATAGTACTACCTGAGGACTCAGCAATACCACTCCTGAGCATATGCCCAGAAGATGCTCCAACACGTGTTCAAAGAAGTCTTATCCAAAATAGCCAGAAGCTGGAAACAACTTAGATGTCCCTCAACAGAGGAATCAATATAGAAAATGTGGTACATTTACACAATAGAGTACTACTCAGCTATTAAAAACAATGAATTTATGAAATTCTTAGACAAATGGATAGAACTAGAAAATATCCTGAGTAAGGCAACACAAACACAAAAGAACACACATGGTATGCACTCACTGATAAGTGGATATTAGCACAGAAGCTCGGAATACCCAAGATACACTTCACAGACCACATGAAGTTCAAGAAGAGCGAAGACCAAAGTGTAGATACTTCAGTCCTTCTTAAAAGGGGGAACAAAATACCTATGGGAGGAGATACAGAGACAAAGTATGAAACAGAAACTGAAAGAAAGGCCATCCAGAGATTGCCACACCTGGGGATCCATTCCATATACAGTCACCAAACCCAGTCACTATTTTGGATGCCCACAAATGCTTGCTGATAATAGCCTGATATAGCTATCTCTTGAAATGCTCTGTCAGTGCCTGACTAATACAGAGGTGAATATTCTCAGCCAACCATTGGACTGAGCATAGGGTCCCCAGTGGAAGACCTAGAGAAGTGACTCAAGGTGCTGAAGGGGTTTGCAGCCCCACAGGAGTAACAAAAATATGAACCAACCAGTAACCCCAGAGTTCCCAGGGACTAAACCACCAACCAAAGATTTCACATGGAGAGACTCATGGCTCAAGCCACATATGTAGCAGAGGATGGCCTTGTCAGTCATCAATGGGAGGAAAGGCCCTTGGTCCTGTGAAGGCTTGGTGCCAACAACAGGGGAATGCCAGGACCAGGAAGTAGAGTGGGTGGGTTGGTGAGAAGGGGGAAGGAAAAGTGGATAGGGTATTTTCAGAGGGAAAACCAGGAAAGGGGATAACAATTGAAATGTAAATAAAGAAAATATCTAATTAAAAAAATTATTTTGACAAGCATTTGGTCACAGCAACAAGGAAAGTGATCCATAGTACTTGTAACTTCCTGTCTTCAAATGGGACTCTGATTACATATCAATAAACAACAGTTTTCTCTGCCTGTCTTCCTTACTATTTTTATCCTTTTAGAACTTAGCTGAAACTTCTTAAGAAAGTCATTCCTAACAGTGTCAGAAAAAAAGGAAGAATAAAAGAATGAAAAAAGTAGGGGGAAGAGAAGGAAGGTAAGGAGGGAGGTAAGGAAAGAAAGAGAAAGAAAGGATGGGAAAGAAGGAGGGAATGAGAGAGTGAGGTAGAAGGAAGGAAGGAAGGAAGGAAGGAAGGAAGGAAGGAAGGAAGGAAGGAAGGGAAGGAGGGAGGGAGGGAGGGAGGAGGGAGGGAGGGAGGTAGGGGGGAGGGAGGGAGGAAGAAGAACAGACTGCTATTGTCTTATCTTTAGTCCTATCAGAATAACTTTTCTTCCCAGCTAGAAGAACAACCATTTTGAAGTTCAAGTTCACCTTTCAACTTTTATGATTTCAAATCTATTTCTACAATTTTCATTGAAGATCTTGAGAAAATGTATTATGGGTCTGTTCAATAATCTGTAAATTTAGGTTGATAAAGAATATTTATGTATTTCTGTTTGTGGGAAATTTTCACTATATTAATATATAGGAAGCATTTGGAGACAATCTGGGATTCCAGGCAACATACCTTGCAATTTTCAGATACCTTGTCTCTTACTTTATTTCTACTAGTCACATAGTCATCTTTTTTTTTCAGTTCAGAAAATTATTTATTCCAATGATATTTTCATAGTAGTTGTTTTTTCTATAATAGTAAATTCAAATTTTAATAGAATACACTTTTGAAAAATTATGAAAAAATATTTATGTAGATATACTAATCAAAAAATGTCAGTATTTCAAATATCCTGAATTTTAATAATAGAAATGTTTTAAAGAAAGTATCATATATAAATGGAAGCAAAAACTGTGATAATATTAGAACTCATGTTTTTGAAGAATATTTAAATGTAAGTGCTACTGCAGAGAATGAACATCTTACGCCTTCTTTTTTAAAATAAATGAATGAGTAGTATGCAATTAACTAATTTCCTTTTTCTTGAGTCTTTATTTTACAAGTAATCTATGATGCGATGCTGCCTGGATCTATATTTCTTAATGAAATCTTCATCACAGAATAAATACCCTTCAGAGTTCATAAGAATCTGTAAGTTTTTTTAGTTAAATTTTTCTGGGAAGATATGAACAAATACCTGTTTACCATAGATAGAGTACATGACATTCCAAAGTGAGGATTTCTCCAAGGTCCAACTTCTAACCAAGGAGTTTGTTGGTCTTACTTGCAGAGCATAGGGATGGGCTATTTATAGGTGAAGGAAAGCAGCTACACCACCACCAGGTCCCAAACTATCATAGACTGTGAGTTCATGAAAGTTGCACCACTGAGTACAACATTTATTTAATGTTCCACATTCTATATATTCTAGTACCTCCCAAGATCATTTGTACCTGTGAGATTGCAGAAGAAATAATGCCTGTAATTCCATGTAAGGGTCATTTGACACTTTCTTTCTTCTTTCTGGTAGGACATCTCAGCAGCTCTATTACCATCTCCATAGATATAGATATATATGTATTATATACATCACAGTAGATATAACTACATAATATTATATGTCATCATCATCATAGATATAGCAACATATATATTTTAAATAAAAATCACAATATATCTAGCTCCCTATGTGTTTTTCCACTAAATTACTTATCATGAATACCTATACAAGGTTCTCTCCATTTCAAGATGACTGTCTTAAAATGTTACGATTTCAGGAAAGAAAACACACCACAACAGTTCCTTTCACCTGAAAGACTCAAAAGAAAACCCTACAGTTTTATCTATGAACACATATGTTCTCATGACTAAGTTAAATTGATTTCAATTATATCTTTTTCTAACATTAGCTTAACTTTCAAAATTCAGATACACTGTCTAGATAATGAGAATTTACACATTTTATGTCATGGTTAATATTTGAAGAGTGTTCTTTCTTACAAGTTTTATGTTGATTTAGAAATATGTCAGAGTATTATTTCTCTATAATATAATGCATACATTAAGTTAATATAAAATTTTTGTTTGATGTGAAGTAAATCCAGTGCTGCATGATTTTGTAGTTCTTTTTATGCTATTTGAAAAAAATCATATGTGG
>JADRCD010219202.1:0-27141 GCA_019843815.1 Montemys delectorum
AGTTAAGTATAGTAAAAGAGCATAAAATATTAAAAATGAATCATTATGAAATATATTCAAAAGCCCTTCCTTATAAGATACCACATGACAGTGAGAAAGTATTTAAAATGCACCATATATATATATATATATATATATATATATTGTCTAATAATCAGCTTACTCAAAAAAGATTATCAGTGTTTCTAGGAGAGGAATTATTTTATCAGTAAGTATATTTTAAAATTTTTAAAATAGCAAAAACTCTTTGAAGTTAAACATTAAGAAAATGCCAATTTCAAGCACAGTGAGAAAAATTATCAATAATATTTCCATGATGTTTGTATAACATGACTTCAATATTTTCAACTGTTAATAACAAACAGGATAGCTCTTTTAATGTATATTTCATTAGAATATCTCCCATTTCATTTATATTTTATTAATTTAGGTACTGACCCTGTGCCATCTATTTAGTCTGGCTAAGGGTTTATCTATCTTGTTTATTTTCTCAAAGAATGAGCTCCTGGTTTGTTGATTCTATGTATAGTTTTTTTGTTTCTATTTGGTTGATTTTAGTCCTGAATTTGATTATTTATTGCCTTCTACTCCTCTTGGGTGTATTTGCTTCTTTTTGTTCCAGAGCTTAGGTGTGCTGTCAAACTGCTAGTGTAACCTTTCTTCAGTTTCTTTTTGGAGGCACTTAGAGCTATGAGTTTTCCTCTTACCACTGCTTTCACTGTGTCCCATTTGTTTTGGTATGATGTGTCTTCATTTTCATTAATTTCTAAAAAGCCTTTAATTTTTTTCTTTATTTCTTCCTAGACCAAGTTATCATTAAGTAGAGCATTGTTCAGCTTTAATGTATATGTGAGCTTTCTGTTTCTGTTGACATTTAAGTCCAGCCTTAGTCTGTGGTGATCTGATAGTTTGCATGGGATTATTTCAATCTTCTTGTATCTGTTGAAGCCTTTTTTTTTTTTTGACCAATTATACGGTCAATTTTGGAGACAGTACCATGAAGTGCTAAAAAGTAGGTATATTTTTTTGCTTCTGGATGAAATTTGCAATAAATATCTGTTAGATCCATTTGCTTCATAACTTCTGTTTGTTTCAATGTGTCTCTGTTTAGTTTATGTTTCCATGATCTGTCCATTGCAGAGAGTAGGGTGTTGAAGTCTCCCACTATTATTGCGTGGGGTGTAATATGTGCTTTCAGCTTTAGTAAAGTTTCTTTTATGAATGTGGGTGCCCTTGCATTTGGAGCATGCATGCTCAGAATTGACAGTTCATCTTGGTAGGTTTTTCCCTTAGTATGAAGTGTGTTTCCTTATATTTTTTTTGATAAATTTGACTGAGAGTTGGGTTTATTTGATATTAGAATGGGTACCCCACCTTGTTTCTTAGGACCATTTGCTTAGAAAATTATTTTCCAACCTTTTATTCTGAGGAAGTGTCTGCCTTTGCCACTGAGGTGGGTTTCCCTTATGCAGCAAAATGCTAGATCTTGTTTACCTAGCCAGTCAATTAGGCTATGTCTCTTATGGAGAATTGAGTTCATTGATGCTAAGAGATATTAAGGAAAAGTGATTGTTACTTCCTGTAATTTTTGTTGTTAGAGGTGGGATTATGATTGTGTGACTATCTTCTTTTGGGTTTGTTGAAAGATTACTTTCTTGCTTTTTCTAGGGTGTAGTTTCCTTCCTTGTGTTGGAGTTTTCCATCTATTATCCTTTGTAGGGCTAGATTTATAGGAAGATATGTGTAAATTTAGTTTTATCATGGAATATCTTCTTTTCTGCTTAATTTCTGGTAATTGAGAGTTTTCCTGGGTATAGTAACCTGGGCTGGCATTTGTGTTCTCTTAGGGTCTCTATGACATCTACTCAGGATCTTCTAGCTTTCATAATCTCTGGTGAGAAGTCTGGTGTAATTCTCAATGGTCTGCTTTTTTATGTTACTTGACCTTTCTCCCTTACTGCTTTTAATATTCTTTATTTGATTACTGCATTTGGTGTTTTAACTATTATATGATGAGAGGAATTTCTTTTCTGGTCGAATTTGTTTGGAGTTATATAGGTTTCTTATATGTGCATGGGCACCTCTTTCTTTAGGTTAGGGACGTTTTCTTCTATAATTCTGTGGAAGATATTTACTAGCCCTTTGAGTTGGGAATCTTCCCTCTCTTCTGTACCTATTTTCTTAAGGTTTCATCTTTTTATTGTGTCCTGGATTTCCTAGTTGTTTTGGGTTAGGAGCTTTTTGCATTTCACATTTTCTTTGATTGTTGTGTCAATGTTTTCTATGGTATCTTCTGCCCCTGAGATTCTCTCGTCTATCTCTTGTACTCTGTTGGTGATGCTTGCATCTGTGGCTCCTGATCTTTTTCCTAGGTTTTCTAACTCCAGAGTTGTCTCCCTTTGTGATTTCTTTATTGTTTCTCTTTCTATTTTTAGATTCTGGATGGTTTTGTTCATTTTCTTCACCTGTTTGATTGTGTTTTCCTGTAATTCTTTAAAGGTATTTTGTGTTTCCTCTTTAAGGACTTCCAGCCCTATGCTCTCCTGTATTTCTTTCAGGATATTATTTATGTCCTTAATTCCTCTATCATCATTATGAGAAGTGATTTTAAATCTAAATCATTCTTTTCTGGTCTGATGTTGTATCCAAGAATTGCCATGTTTGGAGACTTATGTTCTGATGTTGCCAAGTAACCTTGGTTTCTGTTGTTTATATTCTTATGCTTGCCTCCTGCCATCTGATTATATCTAGTGCTACCTACTCTTGCTATTCCTGACTGGAGCCTGTCCTTCCTGTGATCCCAGTTGTGTTAGAACACCTCAGAGTTCAGCTGTCTCTGTGATCCTATGACTCTGGGATCCTGTGATCCTGAGACACTGAGTGAGTCAGAGCTTCTGGGAGTAAAGTTTCCTATGGGACCCTGAGATCCTGGTTTGATCAAGCTCCTGGGATCCTGGGATCCCGGGATACTGGGATACTGTGGACCTGGGCATGTTAGACCACCTGGGAGTGGAGTTTTTCTGAGTGTTGTGTGATGGGCTGTGGAGTTAGTGCCCAATGTCTGCTCAGGATACCTCTGATCCTATGGTTCTGTGCATGTGAGAGTGCCTAGGAGTCAAGCTTCCTCTGGGTGTTGTAAGACTGGCTGCAGAATTCACACCCAAAGTCTGTTCAGGGCACTGTCCCAGACTGGAGAGAACCTGTGCCACTAGTCTGGCAGAATTTCTGGGTGCCTGGGTCCCACTGGTCCCAGTTACTCCCAGTGTTGGGGCAGATATTATGTCCTCCTCACCTCTGGTTCTATGATCCTGGGCATGTTAGAGTGCCTGGGAGTATATCTTCCTCTGGGTGTTGTGAGACTGGCTGCAGAGTTCTCATACAAGGTCTGCTCAGGGCACTGGCCCAGACCAGAAGGATCTTTCTTGTACCACTGGTCAGGCATAGTTTCTGGGTGTCTGGGTCCCACTGGTCCCTGTTTCCTTTTTAATTGCTAAACTATGTATTAACTTTTAAAATTGCCACTGATTGTGGATTTGTTGTCCATTTTCAGTTTAGTAGCAAGGTCTTACAATAATTGGGAGAAAGAATTTACCATAACATAATCACAGCATTCATGGTTGAAGATGTACAACTAACTGTATCTCTAAGTCTGTGGACTCCAGTACCATTTTTTGGCTTCCATGGGTTCCTAGACAAACGCACATAAATAAATAAAATTTAAAAGCATCTTAATCTACTTCAGGGACCTTCTGTAACTACTTCTCTAAGAAATTAGATGCCCTCTGCTCACTTCCCCTAAACACATGGCACCCACAAACAATAGAGAAATACTCATAAATAAAAATATAATTTTCAAAAAAAATTCCATGTATTGAAACTGCCAACGGGGGATGATAAAATAAACCAGCAGAACCACTGGGACAATCTGCTTCAAGTATTCTTTTCTAGACCTGTCTTGAGGCTATCATGGTGATGACAGTCTTAGAGTGAATGACATCTCCATAGTCTCTCTTGGACCATGTGGGATCATTTGATTTTCTCCTCATCTCATCTGTGATGGTCCATCCTGACATGACTTACTTCTAGCCCTGTCTGACACAGACATCACAGCCCAGTCAATTATCTTTATTTTTGTTGATTAACCACCAGCAGCACACTTTTCTTTGTCTTGTATTCCCTGGCCACTCATCCTGATATTCAGAAGAAATGGCCGGAAGATATCAATGAGGCTCTGCTGAAAAACATGAGAGGATGTTGAAGGAAAGAAAAGTTAAAGCCTCAACAAAGACACCTTCTTGTCATCTGCAATGATGTATCTGTGTGTGTGTGTGTGTGTGTGTGTGTGTGTATGTGTTTGACAGAGAAAGACAGAAATACAGACAGACAAAGACAGACAGAGTGACACAGAGAAAGAGAGCCAATAGAGACATAGAAAGTGTGAGTAGGGTTCGTGTGTGTATGTTGCATGGCATTATGTATATATTTTTGTGTGAGTGTGAGTGTATGGATGTATGAGTGAGCGTGAATATGAGTAAGCATTCACACCACTGAGCCATCTTTCAAATTCTGGTAATATTTTTTTTTTTATATTTTTAACTATGTATGTATTCATGTATATACATATGTACATATACATGTATATACTCATATATGTATTTGTTTATATATGTATGTGGGCATGTGTGCTGCAGCATGTGTGTGGAGGTCAAAGGACAACCTGAAGGAATTTCTTCTCTCTACTACTTGAGTTTAAGAGTCCAAATCAGGTCAGTAAGCTCAGTGGCAGGTGTCTTTGCTCACTGAGCTGTCTGATCAGCCCTTGATAATTTGTAACAAGAGCATGAGCGCCAGTTTTAACAAATTTCATTTAGAAATTGCCATGAAAGATACACAGAAGGAGAAATGAGCAATAAATCCTCTCAGGGCAACAGAAGGTTGTTGTGACACAGGGCTGGGCCTGGTGTGCTTATTATCTAGGACCACAAGATTATCAAACAAGCAACATGCACAAAACCTGTGTGATATTAAAGATATGCAGATATCATACAGCTCTCTGCATGGTTCAGTGATACTGCTGGATCTGTTGTGTCCCAGATGTGCACCAAAAGAGGCTAGCTTTGACTTTGATTGCATGGGTTGACTAAGCTCTGTGCTATGACATTCCCTATCTATCTATGGTTATACGAGAAGAAACCACATCAGAGTGTGAGCCTTGATGTCTCTCCCTATTCTCATTCTCTCTCTCTCTCTCTCTCTCTCTCTCTCTCTCTCTCTCTCTCTCTTTCTCTCTCTCTCTCAGTGTGTGTGTGTATATGTATGTAAATGTGTACACATGTGTGTGTGTGTGTGTGTGTGTGTGTGTGTGAGTGAGTGTATGGGTGTGTGTATAGGTCATAGACCTACATTGTGGATATTCCTAAATCATGCTCCACTATGTTTTATGATACAGGCTCTCTTAAGAATCCTAGAGCTTCCGCAGCCAGTCCCAGAGGAAGCTCCACTCCCAGGTGCTCTGACATGCCCAGGATCAGAGGTGAGGAGGATCCAAAATCTGTCCCAACACCGGGAGTAACTGAGACCAGTGGGACCAGGCACACAGGAACTCTACCAGCCCAGTGGATCTGGTTCCTTCTGGTCTCTCTGGGCTGGTGTCCTGAATAGACTGTGGTTCACAAGCTCTGCGACCAGTCCCACAACACCCAGAGGAAGCTCCACTCCCAGGTGCTCTGACATGGCCAGGATCAGAGGAGTGAAGGCAGTGTACACCCAGCCTTCTCTGCCTTTTCCCTGCAAGCAGAGAGCCTGTTATCAGGGAGTGCTCTAATCCAGGGACTAAGATAACACCTAGGAGGGACAACAGATCCACAACCCTCTCTGCACTTTTCCCGCAAGTGGAGATCCTGTCTCCAGGGTGTGCTCTGACACCAGGACTCAGGACAGACAACTGATCTACAGCCATCTGTGCCCAGGTTATACCAAAGGAGAGCTGATCTCCCAGAAGTGCAAACACAGGCTTACAGACCTACAGGGGGAACAAGCTCTAGTCAGAAACAACAAGAATATCTAACACCAGAGATCAATGGATGGTGAAAGGCAAATGCAAGAATCTTACAAACAGAAAACAAGACTACTTGGCTTCATCAGAACCTAGTATACCAACCACAGAAAGTACTGCATATCCTAAAACACCAGAAAAGCAAGATTTGTATCTAAAATTATATCTCATTATGGTGCTAGAGTAATTTAAGAAGGACATGAATAACTCTCTTAAAAAAATACAGGAGAACACAGGTAAAGAGGTACAAGCCATTAAAGAGGAAACAAAAGAATCCCTTAAAGAATTACAGGAGATCATGAGTAAACAAGTAGAAGGCCTTAAAGAGGAAACACAAAAATCTCTTAAGGAATTACAAGTAAGCACAAACAAACAGGTGAAGGAATTGAGCAACACCATCCAGGACTTAAAAATGGAAGTAGAAACAATTAAGAAATCACAAAGTGAGACAACTCTGAAGTTAGAAATCTTAGGAAAGAAGTCAGGAAACATAGATGCAAGCATCACCAACAGAATAGAAGAGATGGAAGAGAGATCTCAGGCACAAAAGACACCATAGAAAACATTGACACAACAGTCAAAGAAAACACAAAATGCAAAAATATCCTAATCCCAAACATCCAGGAAATCCAGGACACAATGAGAAGATCAAACCTAAGGATAATAGGTATAGAAGAGAGTGAAAACCTCAAACTTCAAGGGCTAGTAAATATCTTCAACAAAATTAGAGAAGAAAAATTCCCTAACCTAAAGAAAGAGATGCTCATGAACATAAAAGAAGCCTATAGAACTCCAAATAGACTAGACCAGAAAAGAAATTCCTCCTGTCACATTATAGTCAAAACACCAAATGCATAAAACAAAGAAAGAATACTAAATGCAATGAAGGAAAAAGGTCAAGGAACATATAAAGGCAGACCTATCTGAATAACAACAGACTTCTCACCAGAAAAGAAAGCCAGAAGATTCTGGGTTGGTGTCATACAGGCCTTAAGAGAAAAAATTGCCATCCCAGACTACCATACCCAGCAAAACTCTCAATTACTATAGATGGAGAAACCAAAGTATTCTATGACAAAACCAAATTCACACATTTTTTTCCACAAATCCAGCTCTTCAAAGGGTAACAAGTGAAAAACACTAATACAAGGAAGGGAACTACATCCCTGAAAAAGCAAAAATGTAATCTTCCAACAAAACTAAAAGAAGATAGCCACATGAATGGAATTCCAACTCTAAAAACAAAAATAACAGGAAGCAACAATCACTTTTCCTTAATATCTATTAATATCAATGGATTCAATTCCCCAATAAAAAGACACAGACTATCAAATTGTGTATGGAAACAGGACCCAACATATTGTTGCATACAGGAAACCCACCTCAGTGACAAAGACAGGCACAACCTCAGAATAAAAGGTTTGAAAACAATTTTCCAAGGCCATTATCCCAAGAAAAAAGCTGGAGTAGCCATTTTAATAGGGAATAAAATTGACTTTCACCCTAAAGTGATAAAAAAAAGATAAGTAGGGACACTTCATATTCATCAAAGGTATGCACTACCAAGATGAATTCTCAATTCTGAACCTTTATGCTCCAAATGCAAGGGCATCTAAATTGATAAAAGAAACTTTACTAAAACTTGAAGCACACATTCCTCCACAAACAATAGTAGTGGGAGATTTCAACACCACACTTTATGCAATGGACAGATCATGGAAATAGAAACTAAATAAAGACACAATGAGACTGACAGAAATTATGAAACAGATGGATTTGACATAAATCTATAGAACTTTTTATCCTAAAACATGAGGATATAGCTTCTTATCAGCACCTCATGGTACCTTCTCCAAAATTGACCATATAATTGGTCATAGATCAGGCCTCAATAGATACTAGGAGATTGAAATAATTCCTTCTATCCTATCAGATCGTCATAGACTAAGGCTGCTCATCAAAAAAAAAAAAAAAAAAGGATGCCCACATACACGTGGAAACTTAACAACATTCTACTCAATAATAACTTGGTCGAGGAAGAAATAAAGAAAGAAATAAAAAACTTTCTAGAGTTTAATGAAAATGAAGTCACAATATATCCAAACTTATGGGACACAATGAAAGCAGTCCTAAGAGGAAAACTAATAGCTTTAAGTGATTCCAAAAAGAAACTAGAGAAAGCATACACCAGCAATTTGACAGTACATCTGAAAGCTCTGGAACAAAAAGAAGCAAATTCTCCCAAGAGAGATCAAAGGCAGGAAATAATCAAACTCAGTGCTGAAATCAACCAAGTAGAAACAAGAGGAACTATACAAAGAATCAACCAAACCAGGAGCTGGTTCTTTGAGATAATCAACAAAATAGATAATCCCTTAATCAGACGAACTAGAGGGCACAGAGACAGTATCCTAATTAACAAGAACAGAAATGAAAAGTGAAACGTAACTACAGACACTGAGGAAATGTAAAAAAAAATCATGAGATCCTACTACAAAAACCTATACTCAATAAAACTGGAAAACCTGGATGAAATGGACAATTTTCTAGACAGATAACAGGTAGCAAAGTTAAATCAAGATCAGATCAACGATCTAAACAGTCCCATATCTGCTAATGAAATAGAAACAGTAATTATTAGACTCCCAACCAAAAAAAGCCCAGGACTAGAAGGTTTTAGTGCAGAGTTTTACCAAATTTCATAGAAGACCTAGTACCAATACTTCTCAAACTATTACACAAAATGGAAACAGAGGGATGCTACTCAATTCTTTCTATGAAGCCACAATTAGTCTTATACCTAAACCACACAAAGACCTAACAAAGAAAGAAAATTTCAGACCAATTTCCCTTAAGAATATCGATAGAAAAATACTCAATAAAATTCTTCCAAACTGAATCCAAGAACACATCAAAATGATCATCCACTGTGATCAAGTAGGATTCATCCCAGGGATCCAGAGATGGTTCAATATACAGGAATCCATCAATGTAATTCACTAAATAAACAAACTCAAAGGAAAAAAAACATATGATCATCTCATTAGATGCTGAGAAAGCATTTCACAAAATCCAACATCCCTTCAAGATGAATGTCTTGAAAAGATCAGGTATTCAAGGATCATACTTAAACATAGTAAAAGCAATATACAGCAAACTAGTAGCCGACATCAAACTAAATGGAGAGAAACTTGTAGCAATCCCACTAAAATCAGGGACTAGACAAGACTGCCCAATCTCTCCCTACCTATTCAACATTGTACTTGAAGTCCTAGCCAGAGTGATTAGAAAAAAAAAGGAGATCAAAGGGATAGGAATTGGAAAGGAAGAAGTTGAATTATCACTATTTGCTGGTGATATGATTGTATACTTAAGTGACCCCAAAAATTCCACCAGAGACCTCCTAAATCTGATAATCAACTTCAGCAAAGTAGCTGAATATAAAATTAACTCAAGCAAATCAGACGCCTTCCTCTACACAAAGGATGAACAGACAGAAAGAAATTAGGGAAATAACACCCTTCACAATAGTTACAAATAATATAAAATATCTTGGTGTAACTCCCACTAAGCAAGGAAAAGATCTATTTGACAAGAACTTCAAGTCTCTGAAGAAGGAAATTGAAGATCTCAGAAGATGGAAAGATCTCCCACGCTCGTGGATTGGCAGGATTAATATAGTAAAAATGGCCATCTTACCGAAGGCAATCTACAGATTCAATGTAATCCCCATCAAAATTCCATCTCAATTCTTCACAGAATTAGAAAGAGAAATTTGCAAATTCATCTAGAACAATAAAAAAGATAGGATAGCCAAAACTATTCTCAACAATAAAGGAACCTCTGGTAGAATCATCATCCCAGACCTTAAACTATACTACAGAGCAATTGTGATAAAAACTGTATGATATTGGTACAGTGACAGGAAGGTAAATCAATGGAACAGAATTGAAGACCCAGAAATGAACCCACATACCTATGATCACTTGATGTTTGACTTGAGCTAAAACAATACATTGGAAAAAAGACAGCATTTTAAACAAATGGTGCTGACTCAAGTGTCAGTTAGCATGTAGAAGAATGCAAATTGATCCATTCCTATCTCCTTGTACAAAGCTCAAGTCCAAGACGATCAAGGACCTCCACATAAAACCAGATACACTGGAACCAAAAAAAAAAAAGAAAGTGTGGAAGACCCTCGAGCACGTAGGCACAAGGGACACTTTCCTGAACAGACCACCAATACCTTATGCTCTAATATCTACAATTGTCAAATGGGACCTCATAAAGTTGCAAAGCTTCTGTAAGGCAAAAGACACTATCAGTAGGTCAGAAAGGCAACCAACAAATTGGGAAAAGATCTTTACCAATCTTATATCTGATAGAAGACTAATATCCAATATATACAAAGAACTGAAGAAGCTAGCCTCCAGAGAACTAAATAACCCTATTAAAAAATGTGGTACAGAGCTAAACAAAAAATTCTCAACTGAGGAATACTGAATGGCTGAGAAGCACCTAAAGAACTGTCAACATCCTTAGTCATCAAGGAAATTCAAATCAAAATTACCTTGAGATTCTGTTGGGCAGTGAGCAGTTCTGGCAGCCAGAGTCCAGTAGAGCCACCTTGAACCCCGGAGACCCACTGAGCATCTGTTCAGTAGGGACAGAAGGTGATTGATGACTTGCTCCGGAGACCATAGCTCAGATTTCAGCCCAGACCCCTCACAGCTGCCCCTGCAGGAGATGTGTGCTCTATCAGGCAGACACTGCCTCAAACTCCCAGAATTCTAGCTGGACCTTACACACAGTCATCTGACCACAATCCAGGCATGCCACATTCCATACAATAAAAGTGGTGGTTTGCCCCCTCCTCTCTCTCTTGCTCCCTCACTCTCTTGTTCTCTTCTCCTTCTCTTGGTCTCTTGCTCTCTTGTTCTCTCCTCACTCTCTTACTCTTACCCTTCTCGCTCTTACTCTTACCCTCCCTCTCTCTCTCTCTCTCTCTCTCTCTCTCTCTCTCTCTCTCTCTCTCTCTCCCCTCTTTGCTCTTTCTCTCTCTTCTCTTTTCTCTCCCTTCTCTTTTCTCTCTCTCTCCTTCCTCTCCTTTCCTTCTCTCCACTCAACTAGCATATTTCCCCTTCATACAATAAAATAACTCATTCATACATTGCCTCCCTTTTAATTAAGGTGCCATGCAGCAAACAGGCCAGCCCCGGGAGGAGAGAGAGAGACCTGGGCCTCAGCACCAGGACCCCTGACACCAGGGAGAGAGAGAGCCACAGCAGGCGGGCCAGGGCTACAGCCCAGGCCCACCACTCTTTTGAACCACAAGTGGTGGCCGAATGTGGGCAAACAGATCCTAGCTCTGCACTAACTGTACAGCTTCACTGCTACTTTCCCCAAGCCTTTGATCCTTCCTTTCCAGACCCCAGCGGCATCCTGCGGTGCCTGTGTTGCCCAGCGGTGTCTGGAAACCCTTGTACCAGCAGGCTAAGGGACCCTTCCTTTCACCTGTCTCTACATCAACCTCCCACAGTCTGGGACACAGTCGCCCCCTGCCCCCCGGACTGAGGTAAAGTACGAAGACAGGAGCTTTGTACTTGCAGATCAGCCCTGACCCAAGTGTAGAGTTACATTATCCTATTAACCCTTTGTTCCTTTGCTGCCTGAGTGACTGCACCCAGCAGTTTCCCTTGGTAGTGCTGTTGTAAAGAATGCATCTGCTCTCGAGAGGGTGGGTGGCTTGTAGAGAGCTCCGTAGGAGAAAAGGACTTTGTGCCCTGGAGAAACTCAGCCTTTTCCCTTTGACTACAAATAGGCAGACATTGTAAACTGTGAGTGAACTAGCTCAAAAACTGGGCATTCCTTTCTCTCTCCTTTCTCCTTCCATCCCTTGGAAAAGCAGGCTGCACAGACTTCTTGGCTCCGCCTCCCTTTGTGTGCTCCAAAAAGGTGTGAACTCCTAATCTTTACCCCTCCTCCAGACCTCAGTGCTGCCTCTGAACACTGAGCTAATTTACAACACAGCCTAACAGTCTGCAGCTTCATCTAAAAGCCCCTCACTCAACCCTTAAACTTTATCCTTTGCTTATCAAGGAAAAATAAATGGGGAATACCTAGCCTGCTTGCTCCTACACAGCCTACCCATCTATGCCAGCCAAAACTGCTGCATCGGAGGTTTTTATTCACTTGTACCATTTAAATTTAAGTTTTCAACGCAAAAATTTTGTCACTTCTCCACTTGAACATTTATTTTTCTCCCTAATATCAGTGATGTATTTTCAAAAGTTCTCAACTTGCTTAAGTTTTCTTAAGTCACCTAACCTACTTCCACAGGTTAACTCAGCTACCATCCTTCAATCTTAATTAACAACCATTTTCCTTTCACAGACAAACTGTTACTGCCTATCCCACAGACATAATTTTTTTCCCACAGCCACATGAAACAGACTTTAAAGATTCCTTTCAGGACTAATTCCCTCATGAACCCTTGCTTTCTAAGGTCCTAACAATGCTCCTAAACATTGCATATATTCTTCTGCTAGGGTCCTGCTCTTCTGTTGTAATTATTCTATAGGTTCACCCCCATGAGGGAGGACAGTGTCTGCAGCTACAAGATCTATAAGAGATCATACAGTCTCCTGGAGTCTGCAGACATAGCGGCCACATATCCATCAGAGACCACACCGTCTCCTGCGGCCTGAAAACAATGGGTCAGCCTTCTTCCAGATGCCTGATCTGACTGAAAGCTCCCTAGACATGTACTGAACCAAACAGAGGACAGACAACAGACTTAAGACCTTGCAGCTACAGATGAACTCTCTTGCCAAGCCAAATGGCTGCTGAACTTGAGGGAAGTTATGTGATAGTAAGGAAAACATAATGTCTATCTAGAATCCATTCATTGGTGTTCAAAACTGATGTTTTTACCCTCAAACTGTATTATCCATGGAAAATTGATTCTATAATCTCTTGCTTTGCCTACTTTCCTCACCCTCTGACTTAACTGTGTTACTCCTCTGTCCTATGATTTCTTCTGATACTTCCCCCCACCCAAAATTTTCACCACAAATGACATAATCACACCAAAGCCTCTATACTTATCCCAACATAGTAGACATTTATTCTAATGACATCTCTCTTTTAAAAAACAGAAAAGGGGGAGATGTTGGGCAGTGAGCAGTTCTAACAGCCAGAGTCCAATAGAGCCACCTTGAACCCCGGAGACCCACTGGAGCGTCTGCTCAGGAGGAACGGAAGGCGTTTGGTGACTTGCTCCTGAGACCATAGCTCAGATTTCAGCCCAGATCCCTCACTGCTGCCCCTGCAGGAGATGTGTGCTCTATCAGGCAGACACTGCCTCAAACTCCCAGAATTCTAGCTGGACCTTACACACAGTCATCTGACCACAATCCAGGCATGCCACATTCCATACAATAAAAGGGGTGGTTTGCCCCTTCCTCTCTCTCTCTTGCTCCCTCACTCTCTTGTTCTCTTCTACTTCTCTTGTTCTCTTGCTCTCTTGTTCTCTCCTCACTCTCTTACTCTTACCCCTCTTGCTCTTACTCTCTCTCTCTCTCTCTCTCTCTCTCTCTCCTCTTTGCTCTTTCTCTCTCTTCTCTTTTCTCTCCTTTCTCTTTTCTCTCTCTCTCCTTCCTTTCCTTTCCTTCTCTCCACTCAACTAGCATATTTCCCCTTCCTACAATAAAATAACTCATTCATACATTGTCTCCCTTTTAATTAAGGCACCATGCAGCAAACAGGCCAGCCCCAGGAGGAGAGAGAGAGACCTGGGCCTATGCAGCAGGCCCCCAGCCACCCTGGGAGAGAGAGAGAGCAACAGCAGGCCAGGCCTGGGCCGCAGCCCAGGCCCGCCACTTTTTTGATACACAAGATTCCACCTCACACCATTCAGGATGGCTAGGATAAAATACTCAGATGACAGCAGATGCTGGTGTGGTTGTAGAGAGAATGGAAAACTCCTTCATTGCTGGTGGGTTTGCAAGCTGGTACAACCACTCTGAAAATCAGTTTGGTGGTTCCTCCAGAAATTGGACATAGTTCCACCAGAGGACCCAGCTATACCATTCTTGGGCATATATACAGAAGATGCTTTAACATGTAATAAAGACACATGCCCCAACATGTTCATAGCAGCCTTATTTATAATAGCCAGAAGCTGGGAAGAACCTAGATGTCCCTTATCAGAGGAATGGGTACAGAAATTGTGGTACATCTACACAATGGAGTACTACTCAGCTATTAAAAACAACGAATTTATGAAATTCTTAGGCAAATGCATCGATCTGGAGAATATCATCCTGAGTGAGGTAACCCAATCACAATAGAACACACATGGTATGTACTCTCTGATAAGTGGTTATTAGCCCAGAAGTTTGGAATACACGAAGTACAATCCACAAACCACAAGAAACTCAAGAAGAAGGAAAACCAAACACTTCATTTCTTCCTAAAAGGAGGAACAAAATACCCATGGAAGGAGTTACAGAGACTAAGTATGGAGCAGAGACTGAAGGAAGGACAATCCAGTCTAATATAGCTGTCTCCTGTGAGGCTCTGACAGCACCTGATTGGTACAGATGTAGAGGCTTGCAGCCATCCATTGTACTGAATACAGGGTCCCCAATGAAGGAGCTAGAGAAGAGACCCAAGGAGCTGAAGGGTTTGCAGCCCCTTAGGATGAACAACAATATGAACTAACTAGTACCCTCAGAGCTCCCAGGGATTCAACCACCAACCAATGAGTACACATTGTGGGACTGATTGCTCCAGCAGCATGCATATAGCAGAGGATGGCCAAGTTGGTCATCAATGGGAGGAGAAGCCCATGGCCCTGTGAAGGTTCTGTGCCCCAGTGTAGGGGAATGCCAGGGCCAGTAAGTGGGAGAGGGTGGGGTGGCTTGCAGGGGTGGGGATGTAACAGGGGTTTGTTCATGTTTTTTGGGTTTTTTTATGTTGTTGTTGTTTTGTTTTGTTTTTGGAGGGGAAACTGGCAAAGGAGAAATCATATGACATGTAAATAAAGAAAATATCTAAAAAAAAACATAAAAAAAAAGAATTCTAGAGCTTATTGTTTGGGTTAGTTTGTCTATCCAGTAAGAACCAGACATGCCATATCTCATTTTACCTGCTACTGTGATTACAGATGGGTGCCACTGTGTCAGGCTTTATAATGACTTATATGTGAAATGTCATCCTCGGGCTTGCAGAGGAGAAAATTCACTAATGGAGCATCTTCCAGGTCCTAAATGACAGCTATTCCATTTTTTAAGAAGTTTGAGAGATGGCCCAATGGTTAAGAGCAATGTCTATTCCTTCATAAGATCCATCCATATTTGAGTGCCAAGATAAAAGTAACGGCTCTTAACTGCCCTAACTCTAGTTATAGGAAATCTGATGTCCTCTTTTGTCTTCTGTGGACTCTGTACTCATGAAGTGTACATAATCATATGTAAACAAAACATCTACGTATATCAAATTAAAAAATTAAAAATGCTTTAAAATGAATCGTAAGCACTAACTAAATCCTTTAAGCTGATGAAGTTGACTTTGGGGATGCTGAAAATTCAATGCAAGACACAGTTGAAAGTTAATCTAAAATCTCAGCAAAAACCTTTTTCTTTTTTCCCAGGCAACTCTCACCTATGATGTCATGATGGAGATGGAAGACCTAGATATGCTGCTGAGTGCAACCTTCAGATTATACCCCATTGCTAGTAGACTTGAAAGAGTCTGTAAAAAAGATACTGAAGTTGCTAGTGTGTTTATCCCCAAAAGGTCAACAGTGATGATTCCATCTTATGCTCTTCACCATGATGCACAGCACTGGCCAGAGCCGGAGGGATTCTGCCCTGAAAAGTACCAGAACCCCAGGAGCAAGGACACATTATGCACTCCGTAGTTCTCTGTATGTTATGATGTATCTTATAGGAAGATGGTCTAAGTATGATTTTGCATACATTTGCATTTTGTGAGGAGAATAGCAAAGAAAGGAAAGAAAAGAGAGAATAGGGTAAATGAGATTGGAAAAAAAATGACCCATTAAATACAGAATGTTTTCCTCCTTCCTCAATTAATTAATGACCCATTTAAGTGTGAAGCAGAAACCCACTTATCCTGCATTCTAAATGAAATGTGGTTTTCAGAGTTGGCACACAGCATTATCCTAAATGGATTTTTAGTGTTTAAAAATGTAGTTCCTTCCTTTTTCTTTTTCTTTTTGACAATAACATGAAAATATAATGAATTCTGGTCATGTTCACCTCACATTGCCCTGTCTAGTCTCCCTCCCACTCATGTGGAAACCCTGTCTATTTTCAACCAGTCTTCTTCCTGTTTTTATGTGGGGTTTTTTTGGTGACTTGTAATTTCACTTAATGTTGCTTGCATAAGCATAAATGTTTTTAAATACTGGAGAATTGTCAACTCTCCAATGGTTGTACCACTGAAGAAAAACTCCCTCATCCTCAAACAATTTATTGTCAACATATCTTTAGGCAGTTGGCATGTCATGAGCTTCCTTTCCCACTCATAATGGAAGGATGATGTGTCTAGTCTTGTGTAGGTATTCACATCTGCTGTGAGTTAATGAGTCCTATGTGCCTATCATGTTCAGAAGATAGTCCTCCACAGCACCTATTTCATGCCCTGACTCTTATATGCCTTCTTACCTTTCTTCTATGATGTTTACTGAGCCTTGAAGAGGTTGAGAACTGGACCAATGCTTATTCTCAACATTATGACCAGTAATGAGTTTCAGTGTTAAATGTCTCCTACTGTAAACTGAAGGGTTTCTTACCAAGGTTGAGATCAGTACTAATTATTGTGTGTAACCATAAATATTTAGAAGACATTTTGATACCATTTCCACTTAGCCAAACAACAGCAGTTATATTGTCACCTAGTGCCTATGATGTCTGTAGCCATGGGATTTTGACCTGATTTAAAGTACCAGGCATTAATTTCCTCTTTGATTTGGAGCTTCTATCCAATCAGAAAATGGTTTGTTCCCCCTACCCCGTAACACCACTATTACACTAGTGTGTGCCCATACAAGGATGTATTTTTTTAAAACAGCGTTTATCTTATCTCTAACATACAGAGACTCTTATAATGGAAGGGACATGAAAAGAACCTTTACTACAAAACCCTCAGAGCCAAATACCTGCAAGCAGAAGTTCAATGAACCTTTTCCCAAACTATCTATGTGTAGTAGTTAGATGTGAAAAGGTAACTTCACATGTGTAGCTCTTATGCTTTTGTTCTTTGTTAATTCGTCATCTACTATTGTATCTCCAGGTTCAGCAAAGCAAACAAGGGAAACATTGATCCTTATATATACCTGCCTTTTGGAAGTGGACCCAGAAACTGCATTGGCAAAGTCGTGTCTAAGAACACTGAACACTTTAAATCATGTCAGGAATGAATTCTAGATAAAAATGTGACTTAATTGACTGGTCTTGAAGCATGATTATATACTCAGTGCATCCAATGATCTTTCTCAGTGTCTATATAAGGTACCGTCCAATATAAAGGAGATGACAAGTCAGTGACAGAACAGAAAATTCACCTTCACTGGTTCTCATGGGACCATCTTCATCCACATCTGGTTGTCTCTGTTAATTTCCTTCGAGCACCTTTGATAGTAACCATGTGCCTGTAATTTGATCAATAAATTTTTGATGAAAATGTGAACTATTGTGATAATTCTAATTATAGAATTGGTATCAGATGTTTTAGTTGCAATATTCTACAATAAATGTTGCACGGAAAATATAAGTAAATATTTATTTAAAAATCCTTATTTTTAAAACTGTTATATATTCTTTGAGAGCTTCATTGAATGTATTTTGATAATATTAATTCCTTTCTTCCAACTCTTCCCAGATTCTTTCTCATCTCCTTTCCTACCACATTCTATTCTCTCAAAGTGTTTCAAAACAAAATAAAAACTATGGAGTCTAGTTTGTGTTGCATACAAACTAGGCCTATTTTTCGGTATATGCTGCCCTGGAATGTAGTTGATATACTCAGTGTCACCTCATAGAAGAAAACTTACCTTTTCTCACTCAGGAGCTCTCAGCTTACAATGTCTCTTTGACTCGAGGGAAGACCATGAGATCATATGTACACCTGCATTCTTCTAAATAATAAGAGATACATTATTCTATGGCTATGGAAGTATTTTGTTAGGAATCTTTTTTATTCCTACATTCGTCTAATAGCTTAATAGTACTAGATTTTTTGCTAGAACTCATGAAATATCTACTCTCAGTTTTGTGCCCTTATAGACAGTATCTATTATTGATTTTATCCCATGGACTGGGCCTGAAATCCAACTTAAAGAGTTACAGGTTAATCCCATAACATCTGTGCCACAATTGCACCAAGTGATTGGCTACTCTCATAACTTTGTGCCACAGTGGTACAACACTGTGCTCCAGTGGGCATGTCTTTCAGGTAAGTAATTACGGTACATTACATAGTTCACACCTTCATGAAAATGAAGATTACTTTGCTCATTCCATACTATGTAAAGCATGTTCCAGTACTGTGAACATGAGCCCACGACTTGAAGTTTTTACCTATATTGAGAGAGAAGATAGAAATCAAAGTGAGGACGAATCAAAAACAAATTATGCTTTTGAATTTAGTACAAATTTTATTCTTTGAGAATTTCATATGTGTACACAATATATATTTTTTATTAGATTTTTTTTATTACATTTCAAATGTTACTACTTTTCCTGGTTTCTTCTCTGAACAAAACCCCTCCTCCCCTCTCCCCTCCCCTGCTCACCAACACACCCTCTCCCTCTTCCTGGCCCTGGAATTCCCCTGCACTGAGGCAGAGAACCTCCTCAAGACCAAGGGCCTCTCCTCCCACTGATGACTAACTAGGTTATCCTCTGCTACATATGCAGCTGGAGCCATGAGTCTCACCATGTGTATTCTTTGGCTGGTGGTTTAGTCCCTGGGAGCTCTGGGAGTACTGGTTATTTCATATTGTTGTTTGTCCTAAGGGGCTGCCAACCCTTCAGCTCTTTGGGTCCTTTCTCTAGCTCCTTCATTTGGGATGCTGTGCTCAGTCCAATGGATAGCTGTGAGCCTCCACTTCTGTATTAGTCAGATACTGGTAGAGTCTCTCAGGAGACAGCTTTATCAGGCTCCTGTCAGTCAGCACTTGCTGGCATCCACAATAGTGTCTGGGTTTGGTGATTGTATATGGGAAGGATCCCCATGTGGGACAGTCTCTGGATTGTCCTTCTTTCAGTCTCTGCCCCACACTTTGTCTCTGTAATTCCTAACATGAGTATTTTGTTCCCCCTTTCTAAGAAGAATTGAAGTATCCACACTTTGATCATCCTTCTTCTTGAGTTTCATGTGGTTTGTGAATAGTATCTTGAGTATTCTGAGCTTCTAGAGTAATATCCACTTATCAGTGAGTGTATACCATGTATTTTCTCTTGTGATTGGGTTACCTCACTCAAAATGATATTTTCCAAATCCATCCATTTGCCTAAGAATTTCATAAATTCATTATTTTTAATAGCTGACTAGTATATATAGTTTAATAGCTCCATTGTGTAAATGTACCACATTTTCTGTATCCATTCCTCTGTTGAGGGACATCTGGGTTCTTTCTAGCTCCTGACTATTATAAATAATGCTGCTATGAACATAGTGGAGCATGTGTCCTTATTACATGTTGGAGCATCTTCTGGGTAGATCTTCTAGGTCCTCTGGTACTACTATGTTCAATTTTCTGAGGAACTGCCAAACTGATTTCCAGTGTAGTTGTACCAGCTTGCAATCCCACCAGCAATGAAGGAGTGTTCCTCTTTCTCCACAAACTCACCAACATCTGCTGTCACCTAAGTTTTTGATCTTAGCCATTCTGACTGATGTGACATGGAATCTCAGGGTTATTTTGGTTTGTATTTCCCTGATGACTAAGGATGTTGAACATTTCCTTAGGTACTTCTCAGCCATTCAGTATTCATCAGTTGAGAATTCTTTGTTTAGTTCTGTACCCATTTTTAATAAAGTTATTTGTTTCCCTGGAGTCTAACTTCTTGAGTTCTTTGTATATATTGGATATTAGCCCTCTACCAGCTGTAGGATTGGTAAAGATCTTTTCTCAATCTGTTGGATTCCATTTTGTCCTATTGACAGTGTCCTTTGCCTTACAGAAGCTTTGCAACTTTATGAGGTCCCATTTGTCAATTCTTGATCTTAGAGCACAAGCTATTGGTGTTCTGTTCAGGAAATTTTCCTCTTTATCCATGTGCTTCAGGCTCTTTCCCACTTACTTTTCCACTAGTTTCAGTGTATCTGGTTTTATATGGAGGTCCTTGATCCACTTGGAACTGAGCTTTGTACAAAAAATATGAATGGATCGATTTGTACTCTTCTACAAGATAACCACCAATTGAGCCAGGACCATCTGTTGAAAATGCTGTCTCCTTTCCACTGGATGGATTTAGATCCTTTATCAAAGATAAAGTAACCATCGATGTGCGGGTTCATTACTGGGTTTCAATTCTATTCCATTGATCTACCTGCCCTTCACTATATTAATACCATGCAGTTTTTATCACAATTTCTGTGTAATACAGCTTGAAGTCAGGGATGATGATTCCAACAGAAGTTCTTTTATTGTTGAGAATAGTTTTCACTATCCTCAGATTTTTTTCTTCCAGATGAATTTGCAAATTGTGCTTCCTAAGTCTGTGAAGAAATGAGTTGGAATTTTGATGGGGATTGCATTGAATCCATAGATTGCTTTCAGCAAGATGGTCATTTTTATTATATTAACACTGCCAATCCATGAACATGGGAGATCTTTCCATCTTCTGAGATCTTCTTCGATTTCTCTCTTCAGAGACTTGAAGTTCTTGTCATACAGATCTTTCACTTGCTTAGTTAGAGTCACACCAAGGTACTTTATATTATTTCTCATTATTGTGAAAGGTGTTGTTTCCCTAATTTCTTTCTCAGCCTCTTTATCCATTGTGTAGAGTAAGGACACTTATTTACTTGAGTTAATTTTATATCCAACTACTTTGCTTAAGTTGTTCATAAGGTTTTGGAGTTCTCTGGTGGAATTTTTGGGGTTACTTAAGTATACTATTATATCATCTTCAAATAATGATGTCTTAATCAGGGTTTCTATTCCTGCACAAACATCATGACCAAGAAGCAAGTTGGGGAGGAAAGAGTTTATTCAGCTTATTTCCACATGGCTGTTGATCACCAGAGGAAGTCAGGACTGGAGCTCAAGCAGGTCAGGAAGCAGGAGCTGATGCAGAGGCCATGGAGAGATGTTCTTTGCTGGCTTGCTTCTCCTGGCTTGCTCAGCCTGCTCTCTTATAAACCCAAGACTTCCAGTCCAGAGGTAGCACCACCCACAAGGGGCCCTACCCCCTTGATCACTAATTGAGAAAATGCCCCACAGATGGATCTCATGGAGGCACTTCCCCAACTGAAGCTCCCTTCTCTGTGATAACTCCAGCCTGTGTCAAGTTGACACACAAAACTAGCCAGTACAAATGATTATGTGACTTCTTCCTTTCGAAATTGTATCCCTATGAACTCCATTTGTTGTCTAATTTTTCTGGCTAGGACTTCAAGTACAATATTGAATATGTAGAAAGAGAGTGGGCAGCCTTGTCTAGTCCCTGATTTTAGTGGAATTGCTTCAAGTTTCTCTCTATTTAGTTTGATGTTGGCTACTGCTTTACTGTATATTGCTTTTATTATATTTAAGTATGGACTTTGAATTCCTGATCTTTCCAAGACTTTTATCATGAAGGGCTGCTGGGTTTTTTTAAGTGCTTTCTCAGTATCTAATGAAATGATCACATGTTTTTTCTTCAACTTTGTTTATATGGTGAATTACATTGTTGGATTTCAGTATATTGAACCATCCCTGCATCACCAGGATGAAGCCTACTTGATCACGATGGGTGATCATTTTGATGTGTTCTTGGATTCAGTTTGCGAGAATTTTATTTAGTATTTTTGGATCCATATTCATAAGGGAGATTGGTCTGAAGTTCTCTTTCTTTGATGGGTCTTTGTGTGGTTTAGGTATCAGAATAATTGTGGCTTCATAGAACAAATTGGGTAGAGTACCTTTTTTTTTCTATTTTGTGGAATACTTTGAGATGTATTGGAATTAGGTCTTTTTGGAAGGTCTGATAAAACTCTGCACTAAACCCATCTGGTCTTGGCTTTTTTGGTTGGGATAATATTAATGACTTTTTCTATTTTGTTAGAGGATATGGAACTGTTTAGATCATTCATCTGATCTTTATTTAACTTTGGTACCTGGTATCTGCCTAGAAAATTGTTCATTTCATCCAGGGTTTCCAGTTTTGTTGACTATAGGATTTTGTAGTAAGATCTCATGATTTTTAAATTCCCTAGTTTTTGTTGTTATGTCTACCGTTTCATTTCTAATTCTGTTAATTAGGATACTGTCTCTGTACCCTCTAGTTAGTCTAGCTCAGGGTTTACCTATCTTGTTGACTTTCTCAAAGAACCAGCTCCTGGTTTGGTTGATTCTTTGTGTAGTTCTTTTTGTTTCCATTTGTTCAATTTCAGTCCTCAGTTTCATTATTTCCTATCGTCTACTCCTCTTGTGTAATTTGCTTCTTTTTGTTCTATAGCTTTCAGATGTGCTGTCAAACTGCTAGTGGATGCTGTCCCTAGTTTCTTTCTTTGGTGGTACCCAGAAAAAGGAGTTTTCCTCTTAGGACTACTTTCCTTGTGTCCAATAAGATTGGATATGTTGTGGCTTCATTTTCATTGAACTCTAGAAAGTCTTTAATTTCTTTATTTCTTCCTTGACCAAGTTATCACTGAGTACAGTGTTGTTCAGCTTCCACATGTATGTGGACTTTCTATTACTTATGTTGTTATTGAGGGCCAGACTTAGTCCATGGTGATCTGATAGGATGCATACAGTCTCACAACACTGAGAGGAAGCTCCACTCACAGACTCTCTAACACACCCAGGATCTGAGGATCAGAGGTGAGGAGGACACATCTGTCACAACACTGGTAATAACTGGGACCAGCAGGACCCAGGTGTAGAGAGCCATGGTGAGCGGTGATAGCCAGCAGATGGCGCTGACATCTGGTGCTCTCCCAAGTTTACAAGTAAATTGTGCATGTGCCTAGGGCCTGAGCGCGCCAAGTCACCAGCCATCCCGGGGCGTATTACGCTCCTGAGCAAACAGTCAATCAGAGATGAGCATGCTGCTCCAGGGTATATATAAGCAGTGCCTTTTCGGGGGTTGGGGGTCACCCTCTTGAAGATGTAATGAACAATTGCTGCAGAAGGATCCTGTATGTGTCCGTGTGTTCCTTCCGGCAGGAAACCTGCGCAGACGACAGATGGTGCCGAAAGAAACCCGGGAATTTACCATAGCTGGCACTAAGGGGACCCTCCTTTCAGATGGTGAAACGGAGTAGGATTCAGAACTGCGGGAAATGGTACGCTCTGAGAGGTATGATTGGTCTTGTCCTTTTGGTTTTGTTTTGCTCACAAGACAACATGCCAGAAACAGAGCGAGAAGAGAGATTAGGAGCTCAGAAAAGAAAAGGCATGCCAATGAAGACAGGCCCTTCCAAAGGCCCTCAGTCTGCGGAAGTGAGAGATGAGGGGAAGCACACCCTGGGAGAGAAGTGGAGGGAGAGAATAGCCTCAGGAAAGAGAAATATTTATCCAATGGAGGAGCTAGAGGTTTTGGGGCTTGATAGTTCTGAGTTGGAAGAACTGGGTCCTGTTGAGGAAGCAGCTTGCTGAAAGGAGCCACGGCCAACGCAAAATTGAAAGTGAAAGGAGACGGGGAATGGGAATCTCGTGGTTTCCCGGCCGGTGGCGAATTCCTAGGTACCAGTTCCGGCCGTAATCCCCCGTGCTTCTCCGCCCTACGCAGGCAGGTTCTGTTTGGACTCCTTCCTTTCAAAGGAAAATAAAAGAAAAATGTTACAAGCCTTTCGGGCACCGAGGCTGCTCCGGGCAGGAGCGGACCCCAGAGCAGAGCCAAGCGGTGCAGAGAAGGACTGGGGGGAGGCAGGCAGGTAGGCAGGCGGGCGGATGAGCGGGTGCGCGCAATGGCCCCGAGGAGCGAGGGCGAGCAGTGCTGTGGGGCCGTGGGAGGAAGCGCTGTGCCCAACCTGATGGCGATCGTTAAGCCACATCCGCTGGTCATCAGCGACGTTGCCAGTGCCTCTCAAGGCCCCTCCATCTTGTAGGAAGAGGCCGCCATTCCCCTACCACAGGGGCGGCAGCCGCACTCATGGCATTCAGTCCCTGGCTGATCCAGATGCAGCCATGCCACTGACTCCATATAACTAGAGGCTTGGATGAAGGTGTGTAGAGAGCTTGGAGGCCCGCTAACCAATGCAGGAAGCAGCTGCTGTGATGCAGCTGAGTAGAACAAATAAATACCCTTTGGCAGCTAGCACAAGTAGGCTGCGAGTGGAAATATCCTGTCTTTTGTGTGACTTCCATTCAATATCAAAGTATTACTCAAGCTGCTAATCTCTCTCGATAGTTGTTTCAATATCTTACAGGTTTAGAAGATCTCATGAATGGGCTGAGATTGGCTATCATCACTGTCAATTCGACGGGAGTGGATCCGTCCCTGACTCAAGGATTTACTAAATTTACCTCCTGGATTTCTTCAGCCTTTTTTTTCCTTAAAGGATGGGTGGGAATTGGCCTGTTTAGTGTTGCCTTGTGTGCTGGCTTAGTGTTTCTTCTCTAAATGGTTTGCAAGCTCAGGGCCTAACAAAAACGTGACAAGGTGGTATCTGTCCAAGCATTTCCTGCACTAGAGCAAGGAGCCTCTCCCCGATATTTGGCTAAGCATGCTAAAAACAAAATAAATACTTAAAGCTATGGCCAGCAAAACTTAGCTCTTGCACCCTGTGGGGTCTTATCCCATTGCACACAGGAGAGTGAGTCAAACTGCCATATGTCCTCGAGGCCCGCTGCCTTTGAACCCTACGACAAGAGTAGGCTGATGCCATAAACCAGGAGCACATCAATGAGTAGTGATCCAAAGGATCCCACTGATCTCTTGGTGCTGGTAATGGACAACACATCAGCTAGCCTAAGACATGGGGCATTGGCCAGTGCCTAACATTTAAAACAAAAAGGGAGAGGTGTAGAGAGCCACGGTGAGAGGTGATAGCCAGCAGATGGCGCTGACATCTGGTGCTCTCCCAAGTTTACAAGTAAATTGCGCATGTGCCTAGGGCCAGAGCGCGCCAAGTCACGAGCCATCCCGGGGCGTATTACGCTCCTGAGCAAACAGTCAATCAGAGATGAGCATGCTGCTCCAGGGTATATATATAAGCAGTGCCTTTTCGGGGGTCAGGGGTCGCCCTCTTGAAGATGTAATGAACAATTGCTGCAGAAGGATCCTGTATGTGTCTGTGTGTTCCTTCCGGCAGGAAACCTGCACGGACGACACCCACGCACACAGGAACTCAGCCAGCCCAGTGGCATGGGTTCCATCCAGTCTGTCTGGACCAGTGTGCTGAACAGACCTTGGGCAGAAACTCCCCACCAGTTCCATAACACCCAGAAGAAATTCAAGTCCCAGGCACTCTAACACATCCAGGATCACAAGATCCCAGAACCACAATACCACAGAGACAGCATGACTCTGAGGAGTTCTGATAACAACCAGGATCATAGGAAAGATAAGTCCTAGTCAGATTTAGGCAGGGCAGGTACCACTAGAAATAACCAGATGGCAGGAGGCAAGTGTAAGAAAATAAGCAACAGGAACCAAGGTTACTCGGCATCATCAGAACCAAATTCTCCCACCACAGCAAGTCCCAGACACATCATCACATCAGAAAAGCATGATTCATATCTAAAATCGCTTCTCATCATGATGATAGAGGACTTTGAGGACATAAACAACTCCCTCAAAAAAAAATACAGGAGAATGCAGGTCAACAGATAGAAACTCTTAAAGAGGAAACAGAAATATCCCTTAAAGAATTATAGGAAAACACAATCAAACAGGTGAAGGAAATGAACAAAACTATCCAACATCTAAAATTGGAAATAGAAACAATATAGAAATCAGAAAAGAAGACAGCACTGGAGATAGAAAATATAGGAAGAAAGTCAGGAGCCATAGATGCAAGCATCACCAGGAACAGAAGACACTATAGAAAACATTGACACAACAGTCAAAGAAAATGCAAAAAGCCAAAAAGCTTCTAACCTGAAACATCCAGGAAATCCAGGACACAACGAGAAGACCAAACCTAAGGATAATAGGTATAGAAGAGAGTGAAGACTCCCAAGGTAATGGGCCAGTAAATATCTTCAACAAAATTATAGAAGAAAACTTCTCTAACCTAAAGAGAGAGATGCCCATGAACATGCAAGAAGCCTACAGAACTCTAAAGACACTGGACCAGAAAATTCCTCCTGTCACATAATAATCAAAACACCAAATGCACTAAACAAGGAAAGAATTTTAAAAGCAGTAAGGGAAAAAGGTCAAGTAACATAAAAACATGCCTATCAGAATTACACAGGATGTCTTACCAGAGACTATAAAAGCTAGAATATCCTGAGCAGATGTCATACAGACTCTATGAGAACACAAATATCAGCCCAGGCTACTATACCCAGCAAAACTCTCAGTTACCATAGATAGAGAAAACAAGATATTCCATGACAAAATCAAATTTGCACAATAACTTTCTACAAATCCAGCCCTACAAATAAAAAATAAATGGAAATCACCAACATAAGGAGCAAAACTACACCCTAGAAGGAGCAACAAAGTTATCTTTCAACAAACCCACACAAACCTAATTCCACATCTAACAACAAAAATAATGGGAAGTAACAATTACTTTTTCTTAATATATTAATATGAAAATTAATATTACCAGCATGTTCTGATGGATTGAAATCCAAAAAATATGAGGCATTAGAAAATTACTGGCTGTCATCCAGTGGTCTCTCTACTTTGGTAATTGGAGAAATAGGTCCAATATTTTACAATCCATAT
>JADRCD010219203.1:0-11748 GCA_019843815.1 Montemys delectorum
GTTAGAACAATAGCAATCATTATAATGATGCAGTGAAAATAAGCTTTCTTTCTTTTAAAGAGCTCTGGTATGCTAGCTCTCTGCTCACTGTGCAAGGAAGCACCGTGGTTCCCATAAGTGGAAAAAAGATGTGGCTTGCCAGCACCCTGAGGGACTCTTTCAGTAGGATGATTATAGCTGCTATGACAACAGGGAAGGATGTGACGTCACAGAATCATCCAGTGACTTCGGTATTCCTGTCCCAATGCAGAGCTCTTGATGCCAGCTGGAAATCCAGCAGAGACCTCATTAAGGGCATCTGCTCAGTAATTACCACAAGTTTCCCCTCATCACACATCCAGCTCAGAAAACAGCCCTGCCAAGGAACTCCAAGGCCTGATTCAGGGGCCCCCAACCTTGCACTCTATAAAGCTCAGACTGACAGTCAGCAAGAGATGTCAAGTTCCAGCCATCAGTAAATACACTTTAATCAGCAGAGACAAGGAAGCAAGAAGCACAGGGCATTTACTGAAGCTGCAGTACACTAAAGCCTTGGGATATTTAACTAAGACATCTTACATTGCATGTCTACAGCACATTTAGATAGTGTTTCCATTAAAGAAAATCTAATATGCCTCTAATATACTGGAGAGAAGGGCAAACGACAATGACTGTACAACCCAGCAGAGAATTTGCTGCAATATCGGAATGTATAATGAATTCTCCTGCAAGGAGCGCAGAGTCCCAAGACCCTAGTCACACAGGACCAGCACAGAGCCCTACATAGAGACAGGCAAAACGTTACAGGGGAGGCGAATAGACAGAAAGGGTTTCAAGTCCCAGCCTTATTACTGAATCTCATGAGCCTAAACTCCCATACCAGTAAACTGAGAATAATAATGAGGTTTCTTGAAAACTTGTGCCTAGTGCTCAAACAAAAAAGCTCTCTCAGAAAACCTTTATGGAAAAATTAGATGGGTATATATCAGTGAATTATTTGGTGCTTTATGAAATTTGAACTCCCAAATTTTTCCTGCAAATAAAAACCCCAGTATCAGTGATGGGTGACCTCATTATTATCCAGTGAGGTACCATAAACCCCCAAATATTACACGCTATTAACACTGTGCTTGGTTGCCTCTCAGAACATGATGGTAAGAGACCCTATTGTTGAAGATGCCGCATACTTAAGTCATGGAACATGGAGAAATCAAAGTGGTACTGAACTGGATGCTTCCTCCATACTGGATAGCTTTCCTAATGCTGGAAGGTGCTGTGCAGCTACCAAAAGGATAAAAACAATCATCAGTGAGATCTTTGAGCTACAGCAATGACAGACGTGGCAAGACGTGCCCATTGGTGGAATAGTAACATAAATATCATAGGAACAACCATTGTCTGATTGGCTTTCAGCCCTGATCCACAAGGTGAACCCCCATCTTTGTGACCAATATTAGACCACAAACCTGAGGATAAACAGGACATAGGCTCTACAGGAGGAACCACTACTACTGTGATGTTAAATGTACATAGTGTTAAACCAAGTCCTAACCACTTAGGATTAAGTAACTAGACCAATGCATCAATGCGTTACTCAGCCCTCATCTATTTGCAACAGACAGTGACTAACATAGAGGCTCAATAATGTTCATTCCTAAAGGGAACACATGTATTAGCACCCTCCTCTCAAGGATCAGGGATCATAGCAGAAGAAGAGGCAGAAATAGAATGATCCAAAGGCAGTGGACAAATACAAGAAAATATTTGGACACAGGAGGGCAGCTTCACATGTGAACTCACGTGACAAAGCCTATAAAAATCCAAGATAGACCAAATTCTAGCATGGAGAAGGGATTTGGGCACACAATCCCACCCTAGCAGTAGAGCAAACAGCAACATTATCACCTAGGAGAGGGAGAGACAGTTTCCTCAAAGAGTATAGGCCCTAGTCAGCTGACCATGCTGCAGTGGAAGGGCACACATTCAAGAATATTTGAATAGCATAAATTGAAGTTGAAAGGTATTAAAATAAAAAAGAACACAAAGTTGAATGGGAATGAAAGTGGGGGGGTAGATCTAGAAAGAGTTAGAGAAGCAGACATAAATATGATCCAAACACATGTGAAACCCAAAATCCTTGTAGAACTACATTTTTAGGTTTTGTATATTCATTCTCTCTGTGCCATACTCTCTCTTCCTTGCCCTCTCCCCTGCCCCCTACTGTGATGTCTTCATCTTTCTCCATACTCCTATTATGAAGCTATGATATTACTGTTATTGGTATACCCCTCACCAGCCTGGAATGTTCCCAACAGTTCTCCTTCCCACCCTGTTCCCAACCTCTTAGCTCAAGTGATTCCTAAACAATGCTTCACAGCAAAGTCATCTCCAAGTCTTCCTGAAAGAACTGGCCCCACTGTTCAACTGTAATGTGGAGCTGATGGCTGATACCCCACAGCACCATCCCAGCAAGCGCTTGAGATGTAGCTGATTCCTAGTTCTACAAAACTCAGTTGGAGAACTCTGATATTGCTGGTAGTATTGCAAAATGATCCAGTCGCTTTGGCAGCTCCCAAAAGTTACGTGTGAATTTGCTGTAAAGCCCAGAAACTCTACTCCTATAGATTGACCCAAGAAACTAGATATTAGAGGTCCACACATCTTAAACATAAATGAATACAGCAGTATTGTTCATAAAAGCTCCAAACTGGAAATAGCTGGGCCTATTAGATAAGTTCTATAATCACTCGAATCTAGAATAGGATATTAGCAGAGGTTATCTCTGGATAATGAGGTTTTCTTTTTTCTGAGTTCATAAAATTAATATGGAGAATTTTTACAGCCAATGAAATTTATGCTATCTTTATTTTATTTTTTAAAATGAACTAAGTAGTTAGGAAAGTGGACCACCTACTGAACTGAGAGCCTATAAGACTTCAGCATTGTTCTAAAAGGGAATTAATGTTCAGAAGGATACAGGAAAGCCCAGATATAAAGGGGGAATCTTAACACAAGGTAAGAGCTGGATATTATGTGATAGCAAGACTGTTCAACAAACATCCACTGATTCTCTATGGAGCATGGAGAAAGTACCTGTTTATAAACAAAACTCTGGTCTTAATCACTTCCCCCTTTAAATGGTTTGTTGACTTTCATTGCTCTTGAAAAAATATTTACCAAAGAGACCTTTAATCAGACTTCTGCTAACCTCTCCAACCTCTTCCTGACCCATAGACCTCTACTACCAACCCAACAGGTCATCCCTACCCTCCAGCCCCAAGGCCTCTGCATAGACTGCAAGTCTACTGCAATCCACAGATATGTTCCTCACACAGCGCTATATCCCACATGGCACCCAGACCTGCCCATCACACAGCAGCATCCATAGACCACACTGGACAGTAAATTCCAAGTCAGAGCTAAATGTTTTATCATATTGTATCCATGGCAGCTACCAGGATAGCTGGTATGTGGTAGGAACTCCTTAAAGACTGGCTCAGTGAGCAATTACAAATCATGGCCAGAGAGGGGCGCTATAAAGTGTGGGCCTGGACACAAGCAAGGATCTTGGAAAGCTGGAAAACTCTACGTAGGAGGGTAGACTTGATCCCTCTGGCAAGTAAAGGAGAAGCCATTAGAGGCTTTGAGGCTGACAAGTCAAAACATCTACAGTACTCGAATGTAACTGGATGAAGTGGAGCATAAGACACAGAACAAGAAAGCTAGGGTGGCTACCGGGTCTCTGGTTCAAATGACCTAATGTTCAGAACTGTGAGGACAAGATTCACTTGGCCATCTCCCTAAGCATCTTCTTCCTGAGGAGGACTCAGGGCCCACCTACTTCAGGAGGCAACAAGGACACAGATTTCCTTACCCAGCTAACACACACACACACACACACACACACACACACACACACACACACCTTTAAAATGGAGCTGTGCTTTTACAGGGCCTCGCGGGATAGAATCTTGCATAACAACTGTACAGTTACCTCAAAATAGTCACTAAGTCCAGGCTTATGGTCCTATATATCTGGACTAAGATACGAATCTTTCACACTTTTTCACACTCTCAAACAATGGGCTTCATAAATGATCTGAATGAGGAAGAAAATGCCCATTTTAGAAAGGCGGGTTTCTCTGGGGCCCTGCAGATGGTGAGGAGCATGCTTAGCTCTGAGCACCACAAGCTCTGTTTCCCACTGGATGCTGGGGTCCCCTTCAATACTAATTGGCTTGATAAAAAATTTAAAATCTAAAGTAGCTTCCAACCATTAAAGAATCAGGAGTCACTAGACACAATGGGGCTCTCTCTGGGAAATTCTAAACTAATGACTTTAAAATAGAAATCCATTCCCTTTCCCACCACTGCCTAAAACCTACCATTTGATTTGGGTTATCTGGTTCCAAAGTGCAAGTAAGGCAACATTAGCTTTCTCCGGGGGCCACACTGAGAGCAAAAGCTTCAAAGTGCTAGAGGGTCCCACTCTCAATGATGACAGAGCAAACACCTAACCCCACAGAAATTCCTCCAGATTTGGAATGAAGTAAGGAGAGAAGGGGGTAGGGAAAAGGAGCTAGGCTCCTAAGCATTTACAGTGGTCGCCTTACTGGGGTATGTCATAGCGTATGTAGACAGCATCCTTCCTCCTTAACAAGCAAACAAGACTGAGAAATTTAAAACAGACAAAAGAAAAACTGACTTTCATAAGTGCTGACTACAAGAGCTGAGTAGTTCAACTTTGAGTTTCTCTAAAAAATGTAGAAGGAATAGGTTTTTTTGATCCTTTCATGATATAATAATTTTCAAATGATCTCTAACAGCCAAGATATTTGAATAACAAGATACACAGCTCAGCAGGTCCAATAGAGCATTCCAACCCAGAATGCAAGCCGTACCGAACCCCTACTTACTAGTCTGACTTCGGGGAGGTCACTCCTCCAGCTGTCTGCTTTTAGCTTGGGGAACTAAATAGGACTGACTCTAAAGAGCCCTCTCCTGGGCTGTGGTCACTAGTCCAGGACGGGCGGTTACTCCGTCTCTTTGTCGAATAGCATCTCTGGAATCCTTCCTGAGTCACTCTGCTGTGTACCAAGGAGAAAAAGCACTGCCAGTTGGAGAAGCAAAAGTAGGAGTCAGAGAGTCAACATAGCTTGCTCTCAAGCAAACTCAGCAGCAGCATGTGTGGCCTGATTCTCATGGACAGAGCCCTGAGTGGTTTGGGCCATCATCCAACAGCTACTGCCCTCCACCAAGTGAAAACCATCTCCCAGCAGTTCTGCCTCCAAGCCACCTGGGCCCCTTGGGGAAGAACCGGCTCTCAGGCCAAGCTCCGGCTACAATCCAAAGCCCACCTGCTAACAGCCCAGGAAGTGCCAAGGAGCTCTCCCCAAAGCAGCTGGCACCAATTACCCAAAACCAGCTGGAAGCATTTGGCTGGGGAGAACCAGGCCTGCAGATCCCTGGCCTGAGTGGTAATCTGCTTCACAGCCTTCCTAGCACTTGACATAAGTGGCTGCCTTGGGGCCTGGGAGACAGCTGCGGGGAGCACCATCCCCAAAAGGAGACACATATGAGTCTGAGAGCCTTGCCTCCTTCCTGCTTCAGAGTTTCTCCATCATCAGAACCAACAACCTTCCACAACCAGACACTGAGACCGAGCTTGGTTCCCTCATGGCTAGCCCTGTGTTATCCTCCCAACAGCAAAACAGAGAAGTGGCCGTCATCCTCGTTACCAGTGATGGGCCTGAGGCCAAGAGCAAAAGGTGCCGGGGCTACATCTAGAGCACATCTTCATCACTTCCTGCTCCACCTGGCATCCCAATAAAGGCAAGATCACCACTGCTGGCCTGGCAATTAAGGTCTCACTTTGCAAAACTATCACAAGTGACATATCTTCAAAGGTGGTTAACTGGTTGAGGTGACGGGAGTTCTTGGACACTCTCCAGGAATCCAGCAGATGGAGAATAGGGAGAGGACATCAATACCCATGTGCACCAAGCCAAATGCCTTTTGGAGGAAAATGCCAACATCAATACCAAGACTTTTCAAGAAACATTTTATATGAGTGTCTGATCAAAGAGGACCCAGAGCTGACTGTTAGCATTTTCATGTTATGAATAAGAAACAGTTGGGAGCTGAGGTTAATCTCAGTGGCATGGTGTCCACGTACCTGAGGCTACATCTCAGTGGCATAGTATCCATGTGACTCGTACAAGGCTCTGTGTTTAATTCTCAACACTGGGAAAACCTGATGAGCTACAATATGTACAATATTGAACAGCAGGTCTCCAGAGCTTATTCTTCTTGCTTGACTGAAGCTTTAGAAATTAAAATACTTTATTTATCAGTTGGTTTTTTGGGGACTGGAGAGATGATGGCTCATCAGTCAAGAGACCTGTCTGTTCTTCCAGAGGACCCAACTTGGATTCTCAGCATCCATATGGAGGCCCACAGTCTTACAACTCCAATTCCAGGGTATCCAACACCCTCTTCAGGCTTCCACAGGCACTATATAAATGCCGTGCACATATTAAAATAATAATGCAAAAGCCTTCCAACTTAAAAATGAAATGGTCCCACCCTCATCTGTGCCCCACCAGCCCTGGTTACCTCTCTCTGCATTAGTTACTTTGTTCATTGCTGTAACAAAATGCCTGACACAAGGCTCTCAAGGGAAGCAGGGTTCATTTTGACTCATAGTTTAAAGATACAGTCCATCCTGGTGGAGAAGCGCAGTGGCTGGTACTTGAAGCAGCTGTTCACTATGCATCTACAGCCAGGAAGCAGATAGAGGTGAATTCTCTCCTCAGCTCCCATTTTTCTTTTTAACTAGTGTGAGATCCCAGGGGACAGTGCTGCCCACATTCAGAGTAGGTCTTCCCACCACAATTAAGCCAGTCTAGATAATCCATCACAGCCAAGACCAAGAGGAGCCTCTCCATTCTCTCAGGTTGACCATCAGTATGAACCATTACACTCTCCTTGGGTGTTTGTCCATTTTTAAAAGAACTTTTCTTCCTCCATGTGGCTGTCTGTTCCTCTAGCCTCCTGGAGGTGGCCTGCTCCAAATTGACCCATGAATTACTCTGGGCCAGGAAGAAACTGTTTCTTTTCTCACAGAATCACCTGTCTGTGAGGGAGAAAGGGAGTAAGTGAGAGATGGAGGGAGAAAGGAAAGGCAGGCTGGCTTTTGTCTGGTCCAAATCCTCAGAGCAACCCAAATATTCAACTAAGAGGTAAAACTCTAGACAAGTCTCTTTACCCTTCTGAGCCTCAGTTTTCTCCTGTGTTAAGTAGGGAGGTATCTGTGATAAGCCCACAGTGAACATCATCCCAAATGGAGAAAAGCTTAAAGAATTCTCTTAAAGTCAGGAATGAGACAGGGATTCATACTGTCCCAATTCCTCTTCAACATGGTGTTCAAAGTACTGGCTGGAGCAATGAGGCATGGGACAGGAAACTAAAGGGATATGAATAGTAAAGAAGAAATCAAACTATCCCTGTTTGCAGATGTAGTGACACTATACATTAGAGATTTCTTCCCCCTCCCCCGCAAAAAAAAAAAAAAAAAAAAAAAAAAAACTACCAAAAAAAAACTTCCAGAAACAATACACATATTCATCAGTGTGGCAGGACACAGAATCGAGTTGCGAGAATCAGTTGCTTTTTTATACACCAACAACAAACACAGAGAGATGAATATAACACAGCCCCACTCGCAATGGTCATAATGAAAATAAAATATCTAGGAATAAACCTAATCAAGGAAACAAATGACCTCTACAATGAAAACATTGAACCTCTGAAGAAAGAGATAAAGATACCAGAAAATGGAAAGACATACCCATGGATAGGTAGAAGAAAAATGTGAGAATGACCGTCTTACAAAAAGTTGTTTATAGATTAAATACAATTCCAATTTAAATGTCTGTCTCTTCTTCACAGAAATAGAAAGAAATATCCTAAAATTCATTTGGAAGCATAAAAGACACCCCCCCCCCCGATAGCCAAAGCAAAGCTTAGCAAAAAGAACAGTGCTGGAGGATTACCGTTCCAGTTTTCCAGACATACCATAGAGCCTTAGCAAGAAAAACAATATGGTGGTATAAGCACAAAAACAGTTATGTAGACCAATGGAACAAAACTTTACATGTAACTCTAATCATTAGCTATTTGACAAAGAGTCAAAAACATCCACTGAGGAAAAGGCAAGATCTTCAACAAATGGTGCTGGGGAAAACTGGATGTCCAACATGGAGAAAGAGATCTCCCATATCTTAGACCCATATCTACCATATTATACAAAAACTAACTCCAAATGGATCAAAGACCTGAACAGGAAACACTGAAAATGCTAGACATGGACACAGGTTACCACAAGACAAAGGTGGAGCAAAGGCTCAGCCCCAGCGTGGTGAGAGGACGCCTATAGTATCATTGCTTAAATAGACATCTGACAGAGACTTATTATTCAGAATTTTTATTTATTTATTTATTTATTCAGAAATAAAGAACTTAAAAAAAAAAACAAAGAATCTGTTCTAACAGAGAGTTCTCAAAAGAAGAAAAGAGGATGGCCAAGAAATAGCTCAAAAACTTATTTTGCAACAGATGGATACCATTACAGCAAACACAGCCAATCAAAACGCAGAGCTATGGATCCCAGATTCAATTGATCAGTCTATGACACAAATTGTGTACCTAAGGCTCAGGGATCCCTGTGCGAGAGGCATGTAAAGACGGAAAAGCCAGAGGAGCAGGGAATCTTCTATGAGTAGGTGTCTCCTACTCATATCAGAAGCTACTCCCATAAAGCCCTACCAATGAGACTGCCTAAACATGAGCTGTCAAAGAGAACACCATGCTAAAGTGGATGAGAGAAAGCTCACGAGGCCTCAACCCTACACAAAGAATTACAGGCAGCCAGGGAATGCTGCTAGTAGGAGAAATAGTTTCCCCTAGGGACGAGCATACCAATTGATTACCTAGTACTAAATGGTCAGTCCTGAAAGCATACATACAAGTAACATCACACAGACTGGGAAGGTTGTATTTATATATTTCAGACATATGTGTATAAATACACACACACACACAAATACACACACATAACAACAATTAATGAGAAAAAGAGGCTATGAATTTGAAAAAGAGGAAGGAGAGGTATATGGGAGGATTTGGAGGGAAGAAAGAAAGGGGGTAAATTATAATCTTAAAAAATAAAATATCCAGTTCAACTCTCCAGCTGCTTTCAGGAAGGAAGTTCATGCTGTATTTGGGAAGTGCATTCATACTCGGAGCAGGGAGTTCAGGGAAATTTGAAAGAATGCACATAGTCTCTCTTCGTAAGCCAAGACAGTTCTGAAACGCTATACCTGCTTCCTAGGGTCCCCCACAGAGAGGTAGACCTTGGGTGCAAGCTCTGCAGCCAGTCTCACAACACCCAGAGGAAGCTCCACTACCAGGCGCTCTGACACACGCAGGATCAGAGGTGAAGAGGAACCAACATCTGTCCCAACACTGGGAGTAACTAGGACCAGCAGGACCAGGCACACAGGAACTCCACCAGCCCAGTGACTCCGGTTCCTTCCGTTCTGTCTGGGCTGGTGTCCAGAGTAGACCTTGGGTGCGAGCTCCACAGCCAGTCCCACAACACCCAGAGGAAGCTCCACTCCCTGGTGCTCTGACACACCCAGGATTAGAGGTAAGAAGGAACTAACATCTGTCCCAACACTAGGAGTAACTGGAACCAGCGGGACCAGGCACACAGGAACTCCACGAGCCCAGTGACTCAGGTTCCTTCTGGTCTGTCTGGGCTGGTGTCCAGAGCAGACCTCAGGCGCAAGCTCTGCAGCCAGTCCCAAAACACCCAGAGGAAGCTCCACTCCCAGGTGCTCTAACAAGCCCAGGATCACAGGATCCCAGAATCACAGGATCACAAACACAGCTTGATTCTGAGGAGTTCTGACACAACCAGGATCACAGGAAGGACAGAATCCAGTCAGATTTAGCAAGGGCAGGTAGCACTAGAGATATCCAGATGGCGGGGGGCAAGCATAAGAAAATAAACAACACAAACCAAGATCATTTGGCATCATCAGAACCTAATTCTCCCACTATAGCAAGTCCTAGACACACCATTACACTGGAAAAGCAAGAATCAGATATAAAATCACTTCTCATAGTGATGATACAAGACTTTAAGAAAGACATAAATAGCAAAGAAATACAGGTAAACAGCTAGAAGCCCTTCAAGAGGAAACACAAAAATCCCTTAAAGATCTTCAGGAAAATATAATCAAACAGGTGAAGGAAATGAGCAAAACCAGACAGAATCTAAAAATGGAAATAGAAACAATAAAGAAAGCAGAAAGAGAGACAACCCTGCCCATACAAAACCTAGGAAAGAAATCAGGAATCATAGATGCAAACATCACCAACAGAATACAAGAGATAGAAGAGAGAATCTCAGGGGCAGAAGACACCATAGAAAACATTGACACAACAGTCAAAGAAATGCAAAAAGCAAAAAGCTCCTAACCCAAAACATCCAGGAAATCCAGGACACAATGAGAAAATCAAACCTAAGGATAATAGGTATAGAAGAGAGTGAAGATTCCCAATGTAATGGGCCAGCAAATATCTTCAACAAAATTATAGAAGAAAACTTCCCTAACCTAAAGAAAGAGATGCCCATGAACATACAAGAAGCCTATAGAACCCCAAATAGACTGGACCAGAAAAGAAATTCCTCTCATCACATAATAATAAAAACACCAAATGCCATTGTCATCAATGGACTAAACCTCTGAACTGTAAGCCAGCTCCAATTACATATATTCCTTTAAAAGGCCTCGAACAATGCCAATGATTCATTGCAATGAACATGTGCAGGTAAAGCTGTTTAACAAAAGTGTACACTGTGTGACACACTGTGACATGCCACAGCTTCCACCTCGAGGTTTTTTTTTTTATATTGTTTTGTAGTTATTGTTGTTTTTATTCTTTTTTCTTTCTTATTTTGTTTGTTTGTATGTTTGGTGTTGTTTGTTTGTTTGTTTGTTTGTTTTCTTTTGGTGGGGAGGTTGCAAGGGCAAAGGGTGGATATGGAGGAACCAGAAGACGAGTGGGATTGGGGTACATGATGTGATATTCACAAAAAAAATCAATAAAAAGTTTTAAAAAATTAAAAAAAACAAACAAACAAACAAAAAAAAAACACCAAATGCACTAAACAAAGAAAGAATTTTAAAAGCAGTAAGGAATAAAGGTCAAGTAACATATAAAGGCAGGCCTATCAGAATTACAGTGGACTTCTCACCAAAGACTATGAAAGCTAGAAGATCCTGGGCAGATGTCATACAGACCCTACAAGAACACAAATGCCAGCCCAGGCTACTATACCCAGCAAAACTCTCAGTTACCATAGATGGAGAAAACAAGATATTCCATGACAAAACAAAATTTACACAATATCTTTCCACAAATCCAGCCCTACAAAGGATAATAGATGGAAAATATGAACATAAGGAGCAAAACTACATCCCAGAAGAAGCAAGAAAGTAATCTTTCAACAAATCCACACAAATCTAATTCCACCTCTTACAGCAGGAAGTGACAATTAGTTTTTCTTATTATATTAGTATGAAAATTAATCCAACATATCCTAATCGATTGAAATCCAATAATATGAGGAATTAGAAATTTGTTGATTGTCATCCAATGGTCTCTCTAATTTGGTAATTGGAGAAATAGGTCTAACAT
>JADRCD010219204.1:0-13974 GCA_019843815.1 Montemys delectorum
CGTTGCGTGTTTGAGAGTGCACACACATGGAACACGACATGCATGTGGAGATTAGAGGACTACTTTGTTTTTCTCTTTCCATCCTATGGGTCTCCAGATAACAGAGTTCATACCATTAAGTTGGGTAGCAGTCACCTCTAACCATGGAACCATCTCGCCAGCCAGCCCATGCAAAGGCATCTTTAAAGACTAACCACTGCTAGGCAAACAAGAAGAATTTGAGTGAACAACGAGGACGAGGTTGTTATTATCCTCTCCCATTAATGCAACTGGGTCATTCATTTTTGCTCATCAAAGTCACGAGCGAAATAGCTGAAGCTTAAGTGAGGATGGGTGATCAAGGGAAAGAACCTGTTCCTGAGAGGGAGTAGGGGGGAATAAATATGATAGTCACAGGGGGAATAAATATGATAGTCACAGGAGGTAACGAAAACCACTCCAGTCCTAAGAAAATATAGTGCTGTCAATGATGATGACAAGGATAATAACAATGATCATGATGACATCAGTGATGACAAGGATGATGATGATGATGATGATGATGATGATGACGATGACGATGTCGATGATGATGATGATGACGATGACAATGATGACTGACAATGACAGTGAAGATGACGCAGGTGATGATATGATGATGACAATGGCAAAATGGTGGCAGCAGTAGTGGACTGCCACTTTTTAGGATTTCTTCACCCCTTTTCCCAACTACCTCCACTGCAAACATACAGCATGACTTAGGAAGTTTCTTATTCCACCAGAAAAGAGACTACACTGGATGAGTCACTTATGTCTTAAAAATGCAGACAGAGAGAGACACTTACCACTTCAGTAGTAACATTGCCAGCATAGCGACTCTGGGCTGTATGAGCATTAGCCCCCAGGCACAGCCCTTCAGACATGTAAATTCCCATTTCTACCCTCACTTAAGTCATGGTTTTCTTTGGTAAATTTTATAAAGACATACATTTATGTCTATTAAGAGTTCCCTTTGAAAGACCATTTTTATCCTCAACAAGATTAACACAATTCCTCTAGAAGTTAACTCTTCTAGAAGAGTGCCGAGGATTGAACTGGGGTAAACATTCTACCATCTTTCCACTGAGCTATATTCCCAGCCCAGATTATTATTTTTTTTAAGAGTGAATTGCATGATTGTTGCATAATCAGAATCTATGGACTGTCGTTTGAATACAAGCTCTCCCGCTGTCCTACTGTGTGCAGTTAAGCAGAGTTGGGTGGCGGGCCACAGTTTTCTCTGTTGTGAAAGTTATAATCAATACATCACATGGCATGTAAGAGGACAGATTCGAGTTGGCACTGTTGGCAGGTGTGGGTGGTTCCCATGCTGTTTATTAACCTATCTTCCCTTTTCAACAAATAAACAGCAGCCACTTCCTTTATGCCACTCTTAGCTGGGCACACAAGAAGGACACTGAAAACCTGCAAGGAACAGAGTTCTACCTGCCAAATACCTGTGCAGAGTTCTATGGGTTTACTGAGGGGCTAATTCTTGGCCAGGTCAGAAGTTGAGTCCACACGGTGGCTAGGCATTTGTTGTCTGAGCATGTTAAGTACAATAGCGTCTCACATGTCCATAATTATCTGACTTCCACCCTGAGTTTAGAGATCCACTTCAAGATCAAGGCCTGTGATACCAAATAAGGAATGAGAATGCCTTCTCCCTTGTGCTAAATCGAGAAAGCAAACAGGAGCTGGTGTCTGCCTCATCCTGGGTGCTGTGCTATTGTGTATGCTTTACCGAGAAACAATACACAGTTGAGAGAGGTGAGTGAAAGCCACATAGCCACACTGGTGAGAAAAAATGTTACTCGGGGGCGGTCAAACCTGTTTTTAAGAACTTTATGAAGGACATGGTGCTCTGTAAACATTTAGCAAGCTTCCACTTACATGCGGGGCGCCTTGGCTATTTCAGTAAAATTGCAATCAGAGGTTTCTTAGAATAGAGTAGCATAGGTCCTCTACCTGCAGAGAAGATCTCTAAAATAAGAGCAGATGTGTGCACATGCCTACACATCCATTGGGGTTTACATACAAGGACTAAAGGAAGTGTGGCTCCTATGAGCGTCTGTTAGTTTAAAATATTTGAAATGTGTTCCATCTTTAGATATAATTTCTTCTTTTTTATTGGCTGCTGAAATTGTTTCTGATGGTCAATATCTTGCTTTTTATGATACAAAATAAATAGAAAAGTGTGGTGGAGATGCAGAGCTTTATGTGTATAACCTTGGTGTCTCCAAAACTCCCCGGAAATGCCGGGCTTGACCAGGAACTCTCTGCGGGTCTTTGTTCTCCTGAGCTGAGCCCTTCCTAACTCAGTTACTGGAATGTAGCCCTACGTGCTGCTTTATCCTTGACCGCACAGCTATTCTGAGTTTTCTCAAGTGACATAATGTGTCTTCTCAAGGAGAAGTGTGTGAGTTTGTGAATTTTGCTATTTATTTTAGTTCCCATTGCCACTTAGGAGAGTGCTTGACCCCTGTCTCAGCCTCCAGGAGGGGGCTCAGTGACCTCAGCTCCTGGCAGCACATGCAAACATAGTCCATAGGACGTCTGAAATAAGAATCTAACACAGAGGACTGGGGCAGAGCTAAGCACACTCACAGCTACTTTTAGAATTTTGATCCACTCATTTCAGGCTAGGGTCTGTCTTCTGCAGGGGCCTTACCAGTCTTTGCTCAATCACAAGCCACTTGGTCTCTCAAGGGCAGGGACTGCCTTTCCAGGCAATTCAAATCCCCTCCCCTCCCTTCCCCTCTCCTCCTCTCAACTCTCCTCTCCTCTCCTCTCCTCTCCTCTCCTCTCCTCTTCTCTAGGTACTCTTCTGAGTATGTGTACACAGACCATCAGAATTTGCTCATGCACATCGCAGAAGGCAGGAGAATATCCTAATGGCTGGCATAGCAACCTCCAATCCTCAAACAGCTGGGAGCGAGGGCTCAAACAGCTATTTCTCTTATTCTGTCCTGCAGTCTGAATGGAGTTTGGAGAGCTCCTCGCTATGTCCTTGCTCCCTCTGTCTAGTCCCAATCTTTCTATAAGCAACTGGGCGGCAACACACACACACACCACCACCACCACCACCACCACCACCACCACCACCACCACCACCACCACCACCACCACCACCACCACCCATGAACAAAACCAACTTCCAGGAAGCTTTTAGGGTTAATGTTTTTCTATCTCAGCTGATACAGCATTCTAACTAATCAGCATTGCCAAAAACCTTCTCTGGCTTCCAAGTTCCCTGCAAGCAGAGGCTAGTTGTTGGACTTACAATTAATATGCTAAAAGATACTGCTCAGCAACACCTTTACTATCAGGGCAGGCTCCATGCCATCAACACTGCCTACACCTTCAACCCTGTTGTATGTACTCTCAGCAAAAGATCCAGCCCTCGGTCCACAGTGCACCTTTATTTCATACATGCTGATTTTTAAATAAGCATTTCTTAGAGCTTTTTAACTCAATCTCGCAATCTCAGAATATTGCTCTCCTCTTCTCATCAGTCACACCTTCTATTATAGTATCTGTAGAAATGGTTCTACAGTTCTCATCCAAGGTACATTATACCACCACTGCAGATGTAGCCGTTCTGGGATTTGGGTCCGGTGAGGATTTACAAAGAAAGCATCGGTGCTATAAGAAAGATTTCTTGTTAATTCCCCAATGGTGGCCAGCCTATTGCCTCACCTCCACTCCCGAAGAGCAGCAAACAACTGTCTTTCCCTTCCTTATTGACATAATTTTGCATCGTACAATCTCATTAGCAGTTTAGATAATGTGGTTGGTGCAACAGACACAGTCCACGGAAAAGCAAGCGCACAGGTCGCCCGCCAGGGTAGAGGAGCATGATTGGTGTTTCCGGCATTCCTGGATTGACAACTGGGATTCTAATTTAAATTGTGCTGGAGGCGCGTGTATTAGATAAAAACTGCGGAGCCTTTGGTAATTATTATTCTCCCCTGAAATTTAAATAGCTTTAAAAAAAAAAAAAAAAGCTAGGAAAGAAAGAGCAGTAGAAGAAAAATGATCCTAACCTTATGTAAATACCAGCCTCCAAACAGAAGAGTTTTGCAGGCTGTGGAACCGCTGGGAGTCGTTCACCATATCTAAGGATTCAGGGAATTTCTGAGAGGTGGTCATGGTTGCCGCGGTTCAGTTCCTTTCCTTGTTGCTTTTAAAATGCAGTTGCCCAAGTCTCTAGTGTGCAAGGCCGTAAAGCATCTGAAAAGTGTGTGAGAGAGTCCGACCCTTCGGCTGATATTGTCACAGAGCCCAGCATAATATAGACACTAGGGAAATACTAGTTGGATTCAGAAATGTCCATGGATTATCAGTTTTACTAGATGTTGAAGGGTTCTAAACGTTATTTTTCTACTAGAACAAGTCCTTGCAAAGGACAAATTTAAATGACTACATTTAAAAAAAACTATTTAATGGTCCAGACAAAGGAGTTTCCAGATATGATCCTAAAACATGAGCAACTAAAGCAAGAATTACCTTATGAGATGAAATCAAACCAAAAGGCTTTTGAGAATCAAAACAATTAACAGAATGAAAAGAAAACCTACAAAACAGGAGGAACTGTGATGTACTCAGACAACAAGGAATTCTGCTGAAGAGACTAGGAACTCTAGCTCCTGCCATGGTTTAAGTAAGAATTTTCCCCTTCAAAATGCTCATGAATTGAAGGCTTGGTTCTCAGCTAGTGGAGCCAGGCATTGAGAAGGACTGACTGGATTGTGGGAATTCTGAATTATTCTGCTAATAATTTAAGGGAATTGTTGGGAGATAGTGAGAGATTTCGAAGCAGGTCACTTGAGTGTCTTTGTCATTGGGAGTTATATCTTATTCCAGCATGAGCAAGCTTCTTCTCCTTCTCCCTTTCCCTCTCCCACCCATCTCTCTCCTTCTCAGTCACCACAAAATGAGCAGCTCTATTCTGCCATGTGTTTCCATGAGTAAAGGAGAACCTCGGGATGACCCAGGAAGCATTGAAGTCACATAACCATGGGTCTGACCCCCCCAACTCTCTCTCTCTCTCTCTCTCTCTCTCTCTCTCTCTCTCTCTCTCTCTCTCTCTCTCTCTCTCTGAATTTCCCCCTCAGGTGTTTGTCAAAGTGACAAACCACAACACCAAATTCAAATGTCTCAACAGCAAAAGAAAAATCAATAATTGGTGGAAAATGGAGAGTGACTTCAGTAGACATTTCTCAAGATAAAAATGGCCAATGCAAAGTAAAACTTTCAACATGACTAATCATTGAGGGAAGGCAGATCGATCATACAATGAGGTCTCATCTTACCTGAGTAAGAATGGTTATAACAATACTATATTTTAAAGCCCCAGATAACAAATACTAGAGTGGACAAGGGGAAGGGGGAACTCTCAGACAGTGCCAGTGGGAATGTGAATTAGCACAGACACAACGAAAAATCCGAAAGAAGTCTCTCAGAAAATCAGAACAGAACTGTTCTATGATCCAGCAATCCCACTGTGCTTATATGCAAAAGGACAAAGGACGTAGTCATTCTGTCAAGCAGTTGCTCTCCCATGTGTTTTATTCTATTCATAATAGCTGAGCTGTAGAGTTGAGCCCAGGGGTTTGTTGGTGGGATGTGGTTTAAGTAAATGTGGGGGATATTCCAATGGAATACTATTCTGCTGAAAAAAATAAAATAAAATTCAGTCACCTGTAGCAGCATGGGTGGGCCCACAGGGCATGCAATAGTCAGGTACAGAAAGACATTCATGTTCCCATTTATGTGGAAGAGAAAGCAAAAAAAAATCAGGTCTCAAACATATAGTGTAGAACAGTATTTAGCAGAATTTGGCAAGGCCATGTGAGAGAGAGAGAGAGAGAGAGGAGAGAGAGAGAGGAGAGAGAGAGGGGACGGTGATATGGTCAGAGGAACAGCTGGTTAAGAGAAGTAGCTGTAGGAGAGCTGGGGTTGATAACATTTTTATTTGAGTCAGGGCCTTTTGTAGCCCAGGCTGGCTTTAAACTCTGTATTTAGATGAAGGTGACCTTAAACTTCTGATCCTCCTGCCTCTACCTCTTACATGTTGGGATTACGAGTGTGTTAGTCACAGAGCTGGGTTTACTCAGTGCTGAGAGTGGAACCCAGGGCTTTTTTGACCATGACAGGCAAGCCCTCTATCAACTGACATACAACCCTCATCCAGGTTGACAACAATGAATTACACACTTCAAAGTAGCTACCAAAATGGTTTCAAATGTTGCCAATATGAAGAAACTATACATATCTGAAGTGATGGGCATGCAGATAGCTCTGATCTGTCACTGTACAATGTTCTATATTGACATGCATTGAAATGGCACATGGTACCTCATAAATACGCTCCATTGCTGCATCTCCATTGAAAAATTCTTAAATCTATGCCAATCATTTAGGTCTTGGAGAATCCTGAGATAGAATGTATAAAGTGGCTAAAGGAGGTGAGTGCATTGGATGAAGCATCCTCTGTGGAGGAAAGAGCTGACTGGAGCTCCTTAGGAAATAAGCACAGCCTATCAGAAGACAAAGAATCTGGGCCTAAGCATTGTGCTTTGACCGACACTGCAGCTTCCCAGGGTGGGTACAAGCTAACATGCACATGCTGCTGTATATGCAGACTAGAAGTCAGCAAGCAAATGCATGGTAAATGGCAGGGGTCAGACATTTTCCCGTTGGAATAAAAGTTGACAGAGAAGCATCCATGAGTTCCTGCACTTAAACTGGACCACTCAGTATGAATTTATTTTCAGTTTATCATAGCTACGAATGCATTGAGTGTACTTTGCTTTCTAAATGGCACCTTCTAAGTCTCCAATAGGAGAAATGAGGGTTCATGGAAAGAAAGGTTAATTGTTGGTCTAGCATCAGAAAATACAGACAAAGAGACCAGAATCTCATAGTGCCAGAAAGTTTAAGACTACTTCTAAGTCCTACAAAACAAACCAGGGAAATGGCTCAGTTAATACACTACTTCCTGTATGTGAATAAAGATCAGAGTTCCATCTTTAGAACACATGTGCAAAACCTGGCCATGATTATTTTTGCTTGTAAACTGAGTATTGTAAAGGTGGAGCCAGGAACATTTCTGGAGCTTGCTAGCCCAGGCTAGCCTATTGGGCTAATGAACCACAGAGGGTGACTTCTGAAGACTGATACCCTAGGCTGACCTCTGGCCTCCACACACTCATGGAAACACATACACATGCACCTTCCACACACATGTACTCCACACACATGGATACACAAGGACATAGATGCACAATTAAAGGATATGTCAAAGAGATGCAAAAGCCAACAATGATCACCTCATGCTCAAAGTTAGAACAGTTTGAGTCATAAAGTAGAATCAGCTTATGGCCTAGTAAAATAAGAGTCTATGCCAACATGAAATATTGAAGAGACCAGACTCCGGATCCCACTCCAGGCAATATGTGACATCTTACTGTCACGTGTTGTTAAGCCCCTTCATGGTTGATGACTTTGGCAGTTTAGAAGATGAGAAGTCATCTCCTGTTTTGTGGAATGCACCTCAAGTAAAATTCACTTGCACTTCTTTCCCTTGACTCCAGATGGGTTTCAGGTTTTGAGGCGGTAGAACACAGAGTAAGAGGAATGAGGTAAGGAAGAAACATCTACACACAAGGGAAAAATCAAATACTGAAAGTGCATCATGTCCCTGATAGAGGTGAGACCAATTCTCTACTTGTTGCGTGTGGCTTGTACAGGGTAACCTTTTCTGGAGTGCATTTGGAAAGGGAGAGAAAAGTGACTGCTGGCTAAAGCAGACAGAACACGCCTTCAGAGATCAAAGCTAACAGCAGAGTCAACAGTCATAATAAGAACAGATCCAATAGATGCAATGCAACCAAACTCACGATTGCTCCCCAAACCTATATGGCATCATGAGAAAGAAGGGGGATGAATTCCACTTCAGCTACGTGTTACGAGACAGGTGACAATACCTCAACTCTTAAAACTGTCATCAACCAAGGTGCTTAAGAACATCTGATAGTTAGGTGTCACATAGTGCCTGGAATGGGACCCAAAATCAGAATAAAGGGGAGAAAACCAATTACTTAAGGACTAAGAAAATATACAAAAATATACCGTGGACTTGTGTTCTTTATTGCACTAATATTGGTCTATGAATTATAGCAAACATTCAGGGAATGGAAGTGACTCTCTTTACTATACTTACATTTTTCCCCTTTATAAATCTATCAACTTGACAGTGAGGAGGCAGGCCTCAGGCACACCCATGAGGTATTATTGACCTTAAGGGTTAGCTTCTGGGAATGTACGTGAAGAATGGTCTTGATCTCATTAATTAATGTGAAAAGCCCATTCTGATTGTGGGTGGGTGCCCTAGGCAGAGGACCCTAGACTGTATATCAGTAGAGGAAGAACTGTAAGAACAGCAAGCAAGAACTAGCATGCACTAATTCTCTGGAAGAATAGAATGTGACTTCTCTTGTGCTCCTGCCACTCTGCAATGGTGGACTTGCATTTAAAACTGGGAGCCAAATAAACCTTTAAGTTGCTTTTGTTAAGAGTATTTTATCACAGCAAGAGAAAACTCCAAAACTGGTCCAAAATGTAAAATTCTATTTATTTATTTATTTATTCCTCCATAGTGTAACCGTATACATGTGACTCCTTAGAGAAATGGGTTTGAAGGCAATCTGGCTGCTTGGCAGCTGTCTGCAGTCAGGAGATCTTTGGTGGCAAGGCTTGTGGCTCATGCAACACAATATTAAACTCTGAACCTCGGCCGAGATAACGCCAAGAGAAACTCAAAGATTTATGATCTTGTTGTTTAAGGAGTGGAAGAAGGAAGGCTTGGAGAGTCCATTAATGATTAACCCACATGGTTGCCTTGTTCCAGTTACAAAGGAGAAGAAGAAAAGCCCTTCATTTACAAAGAATTAAATCAACCACTTATAGGTAAGACTGACAAAAGTATTTTGTTTTTATAAGATATAAATATGATAAGTAAGAAGGCTTTATTTCAATAATAGTTCTTGTTGACTTTTAAAATCTTTTAGAAGTTTACAGAGACTGTGTAGTCACTCAAAAAACCGATTTTCATAACTCCCTTCTTCTATGTTTTCTTCTCTGCATAGCTAATATTATAGGCCATTCTTGGGGGCTGAAAACTCGCCCATTTAGTCTATATTTATGTCTTGAAAGCTCATTCTACTGCACTCATTTTTCATTGCATAAGGCCCATATAGCACCTGTTAAATTATAAATTATATTTTGGTCCTAAGTAAATCTTTCTTGGCTATAAATATTTTATTCTCCTATTAAATATTAATGTTTTATTTTATCAGACTACATACAAGTTCTATCTCCCCCAGTGTCTTTGTAGATGTGATAAGTGAACGTTTGCTTTCATTCTCCATTCTTCATCCCTTCTCTCTCTTTTCTTTCCAAAGTGCTTAGTGGGCATCCTCTCTGGTGGGGATTTAGGGAACCCAACATAAATGACGGCAGCTATCAGCAGCTCTCGGATGCGTAGGAGAAGCAGATGAGAGGGCAGGTCATCCAGTGTCACTTGTATGAAGATGTGGCTAGAGACTTTGAAGGATGTTTATGAGGAAACACTGAACCTATGGCTGCTTTTAAGATAGGGATGCCTCTCTGTGCTTCTATTCCATGCTCAAAACTTGATCATCACTTACAGAAGATTCCCTGTGCGTCTTGAAATGGATCTGGAAGTTGATACCTTCGATCAGCTTTCAGAGGTATCAAGTGTAATGGAATCAACCAAGTTACCTTATAATGACCTGACCTCTTTTTTTTTTTTTTTTTTTTAGCAACACTCTCTACAAACACAAAATGAGGCATTTGTAGTAATACTACAAATTATTGTACTAATAGTACAATAATTATTGTATTAATAGTGCAAATAGTCCTCGAAAAAGGTCTCTCCTGATCAAACCCATAGAGCAGAAGGGATTTGTTGAAGTAACAATAACGACACATAGCTTTCTACAATATTTAGTCAAATAATTGAGTGGAAACCCGCTCTTTTATGAGTTAAGAAAGCTACTGAGCCCCCCTTTTTCCATTTGGTCCTTAGGAACTTGATTAGGGGTGTCTGATACTGGTTTTTTATATCAGCTCAACGTGACAAATAGTTAACAAGCCATAATCTGAGAGTGATTGAGTTGATCTCCATGGCCGTCTTGAAAACAGAATGTCCCCTTTGTAATCTACAAGGGGTCACAGTGAAATTCTGCCAGAGGATCTTAGCATTATGCTTTTGCTCCGAAATGTGAATGCCAGGATTTTGTGTCATGTGACTGTGTGAGACAATGCCTATTTCAATACACAGAACTACAGTTTATAGAGTAAGCAAGACCCACTAGCAAAATTTCAGCAGTGACACTGGACTCTGAGCATTTGTTATTGCAGCTCAGTCTACCAGCACTTAGCAGTGTGCTTTTTAAGATTTCTGTTAAGGGTGAATGTCATTAAAATTCTTAATTTGCATGGGTGACACTTTAACTCTATGAACATTAGTGGGAGAAAAAGTTATTTACACAGAATCAACATGCTCACTGTTCTTTATACTGTACTTAAGCTACACCCCAGAAAAAGAGTTTATTAATGCTGAATGTTCATAAAAACACTAAAGAGACCATCAGGATGACATCAGAATTCTCCTACATGAAAGGTAACAATATCTAGAAGGGAAGGAAAGGCTACAAGGTGCTTAGCATATGACCTAGCTTCAGTGTGCTGTAGATGAGTCCAAGTATAGCTGTGGTGTTTCCACGGCTGTTTCATTAAACATGGAAAAGTCCTGATGATGGGTCTTTGCCTAAATGTCCTCCCTGCCAGTATAGAATGCTCTATTCCTGTCTAACTCAATGAGCTATAGCTGGCACTGGTCTTGCTACATCAACTATTCCAGGCATCTGGGGTTCGCAGAGAGTATTCCCTCAAACACAGGGCTGGGCTTCATTCATCTTCCCCAACACCATCTGCACTTTGGCAGTGGGCCATAGGATGAGACAGAAATCCCACCTAGAAAAAGATTATCCAAAAGCAGCTGCCAAGAAGCTGCCTAAGACACCTCTGCTGCCCACCTTCTGGAACTTTCTGCCCCTTCCCTGCTTTTCTTCTTAACTTTCCTGGGAATAGCCATTATTAACTCTTAAGATCATCACCAGTCTCTGCCAGGAAATAGCTCTTGTACTAGGATGGCTTAAACAGTATGTGTCCCTATTACACCTGTGGCAGGACTACCCTCCAGTGGATGAACACTCCATAAATCCCCTTGATGGTGTCATGATCATGGCTTGAGCCTTTGCCCATGAAGATAGAGGGAAGTAATATGGTTATAAGGAAGAGTGATGGGCTGATGTTGAGAGGAGAGTAGGTTGCAAGATTGATAGTGACTATTCTGAAATCCTCAGGATAGATTTCAGCATAAGGGAGAAGAAGGTCGCAATTAATGCTACCACTGTCAGAAGAGAATTTAGAGAGCTTGTGTGTAGGCTTAGATTTTTCAAAATCTACTTTAATAAGGGTTCTTGAATGCTTTAACTTCCCTTCTTCCCACCAGAGGAAGGAAAGGCTAATAGGACATAAGAGAATGTGGGCCTGCTTAGAAAGAGTTCTTTGGGGCAAATCCTGTCAGGATATCAGCAGGCTGCTCAATCCACTCGCAAACACCATTCAGGATCACCATCATCTCAGGATCACCATCAACAATGGCAGCTCAAATCAGAAGAAAGGTTAAGACTCTGCCAATCGGCCTGAGTCCACACAGAATCAGCAAGAAGCCTCCAGAATATCACCAGAAGTCCTTTGGTGTACTTCTCTCTACAAAGTCACAAGAAATGGTGATCAGCAAAGAAGGCAAGGTGAACCAATGCCACAGCATCGTCCACTGTCTGTTGAGTTACATGTATACCCTTTCCAAACATCACATGTTCTCTCAAGCATTTGCTCTAGCAAAACACCAGGTGCCCTTTTCCCAAACAGCTTCCAAAAAACACTGCGTGTCTGTTCTCAGAAAAACATCCTCCCACATGTCTGCTTCAGCAAAACACACTCTCATAAGACAGTTTTCAGAAAAATATCACATGGCACAATTGAGTTTCCAAAGAAACCAGAAATTTCCACTTCACTATGTATCTTAAAAGCAATGGAGGAGAGTTACATTGAGATAAGTCCCAGTAGGGAAAAGGCTATGCCTAAAGTGTGTGTGTGTGTGTGTATGTGTGTGTGTGTGTGTGTGTGTATGTGTGTACATGCAACACATAGGCATATGTATAGCACACACCCTGCTTTGTAAAAGAATGTGCCAGCCACCTGGGATGTGTTTTCCCCTGCCTCTGAGAAGAAATTTCTTGGCTTGCAATGACTGGCACTAATTCAAGTGAGATAATCCCAGATGAATCGCTCACCTTGTCATTCCAAAACCCAGATACTATTTAGTTTTAAAGTAATTATTTCTGTCCTTCTCTCAAAGGTGATTAGTCCTTACCACTAATTCCCAGAAATAAGGTGGTTCAAGTTTGCTACTCTTGACATTGGTGTTTCTATAGAACCAGAAGGATCCTAGTCAAGAAAACATGAGGACTAATTTTAATCACAGCATGATCACTTTGGCCAGAAACTCCTAGCAAAACTCTCTGTTGTCTCTAAAACTTCCTGAAATTGAACCCATGGAGACCTGTCTCAAGATGGGAATGGACAAACACAACTTGTTATGGAGAATACTACCTGGTCAAATTGCTTGAGAAAAGTATATTTTTAGAGGTCAGCAAACTTTCTAGAAAGTGCCAGGTAGTAAATATGTTCTGCTTTGCAGGCTTTGTTAAGTCTTGGTCAGAGCTGCTCAGCTCTGCCGTGGAGATGTGGAAAGGCATGGATCCCAAGAAGAACCAAACACATTGTAAGTTCTGAATGTTTCTTAGGTTGTAATCATACTGGATGGATAAAGGATTCTGGATTTGAGTGCTTGCTCAGCCCCTCTTAAGCCATATCCTTTGACTTTCTAAACCTTGATTTCCAGATCAGTGTTGCTACTCATCATTTTGAATTGTGGTGAAGATTGGCAATAATAGCTGCCATGTATGGTAAGTGCTTAATGATTATAATGTCACCCCTATACAATGTCCTCAGAAGTCTGCATTTGTCAGTAAGAAAGCCAAGCATTGCTTCCCCTGTCTGTAAATTGTATCTGTAAGCTCTAGAAACTGGTTCCAACCATGATCAAGCTTGTCTCCCTAGAAGTTCTATATCTTGATTGGCTCCTTCAGGGTCTCACCTAGTGATCATCATTAAAGGCAAATATTTACTCATTGCCTTTATTTAAGCAGGTCTGTCTGGGGAAAGGATCTAAGCTCTTTCCCTGTGTTTTAAACTCACTTAATGGCAACATTTAATTGCACAGGCTCACATTTTTGTGTTCCCTTCCCTCTCCATGAAACATAAGGCTTCTTTTGTCTTTTATTTTCCAATAATTAGCACAGTAATGATCACATTGCAAGAACTCAGTACATGTTTTTTGAAGGAATGTTGGCTACAGGATGGAATGGAGACAAGGAACTATAGGACCAAAGTCTCAGCCTGTGACCCCCAGGTGTGTTCCTGGGACTCTGATTTCTTTCCGGGTACAGAGCCCCTTCCAGGGACAGAACCATTCTCAAAGGGGAAAGTCTTCTCCATAGCTTATTTCCAGGGAAGAGCAAACTGAGAACACCATTCATTCTGTATACCCAGTTGAACAAGTGCTATTAGTAGATTTTTTTTTCTCTAAACCAAAATAAAATTGTGACTCATGCTCCTCTACTCTCAGTGAAAGAGAGTTAATCTGGTTCACTCCAGCTCCTTTTTTGTTCAACCATTCTGGGATCTGGACTTCCTCTAGTCCTAGGACATCCCCTGTCCAGCTGCATCCCTGAG
>JADRCD010219205.1:0-15386 GCA_019843815.1 Montemys delectorum
CATTCTGTCATAGTCCACATATGTTGGAAATGCAAATTCATAAACAATAATATAGGCAGACTGGTGACTGTTGGGGGATGGGAATATGGTAAGTAAGAGATTACAAGAGGGCATAAAGCGACTGTGGATTTACATTCATTATCTGAATTTTGGTGCATCTATGGACCAAAGCTTACCATTTTTATACTGTAAATGGTGAGAACCTTGTTATAGCATTAACATATTTCACTGGTAGTGTTTTAAAGACTCATTTCTCGATGAAGGATCCTTAGTAACACCCCACTGGTTAGTCACAGGGCACATTCCTAATCTAATACTGTAGTTCCCTGCCCTTGGGAGAATTTGGTTAAATGTCAGGAAAAACCCAGAGAAATTCTGTATCTAAGTGAGTAGGAAAGATTCTCTTAAAAGAAAGTAAGTGCTCAAGCTACACTGACTATCCTGCAATTCAGAGTTCCTCTGCAAAATCCGCACTGGGACGGCAGCTTTAGTGTGTGCTTCTATATCTGTATAGGTGTCTATATACACAATCAGTTGTATACATCAAATACATATTATTTTAAAACAGAAATCTTGACAAAGGAGAGATATCCCAATGTTGTAACTTTCTTTGGCTCACACCACACTCTGATTTTCTGATATTCTCAACTGTTTTAATAAAACATAGGTACAATGATTCATTTAAAAAATAACCAAACATGCCATTTACTACTCTAGGAAAAAAAAAAAAGGTAAAAAGCTACACAATCATCTTAACAGAAGGAAAAAAACCACATAACCCTAATTTGTAGGCCCGACTTCCAGCATGCTCCACGTGAAGGGTGGCCTGAGCTGATGAGGGTCTCAAGACCCTACTGTAGCTGATATAATAGGAAAGGACGACAAGATGGCACTGAACCGTGAGACACTGAACCTTGTGATGGGGAGCAGGTGGGTGCACATGCTCATCTCTCCCCTTCAACACTGTGCAACACACCCTAAAACAAGGCGGTGAGAAGCCATGCCCTCAGATATCAGAAAGAATGAAGGGCAGGGAAGAAAGAGTTTTTATTAGCAGATCATTTCATCACGAGCAAGAGATCTACAGGACAAGGAACCTACGAGAACCAACCAGTAAATTTGATAAGCTTGCAGGATACAGATCCAGAACACAAAATTCTACTGCTCCTATGCAACGGCAGGAGCGATCTGGAAATTCAATTAAGAATTACAGTAGCATCACAAGTCACACAATATCTAATGAAACAGGTGTCAACACTGAGGAGTACACAGTCTGAGAGAAACTGAGAGAAACTAAAGAATCCCCAGATCCCTGGAGGGCTACACTATGGCCAGGAACTGGCTGGGAGACCCAACACCATAGCCATGGACGGGCCAAAGACCTAACAGCACTGAAATACCAGCGCTCTGCAAATTCATCCCAATGCAATCCCAAACAATATTTCAACTGATTTTTTTTTCTTTCTGCCCCCCACTCCCCCTCCTCCCTTCTTTTCCTCTTCCTCCTCCTTCTCCTCTTCCTTGGTCCCTCTTCCTCCCCACCTTTCCTCATCATTGTTATTTTGGTAGAAACTGGCAAGCCTCTAACGTTTGCATGAAAAAATAAAGTTCCTAGATGAGCCATATTTTTTTTAAAATAGAAGAATAAAGTCAAAAATCTAACAAGAGCTGTTTTAAGATTTCCTAAAGAGCTGTAATAAATAAGACCAATGGTGTGTGTATAAAGATAGAAAAATGGATCAATAGAAAAGAAAGCCATTCACCCTTGGACATTCAGCTAGTCACAGCAAGGGCACAGATGCGTTGAACAAGGAAAGGTAAGGCTAACAAATAGTGCCAGACGAGCAGAGTCTACACAGACTAAGCCCAACCTCATGCCTCACCTCAGCCACAGGGGAACACAACTCAACTGCAGACCTAAGTATGGATGTTGAAGAGGTCTGGAACACGTCTAACCAGTGCCAACGAGAGTCTCACCTTTATGAGGCAGGCAAGGATACCCGAGGAAAGATCCAGAAAGCACCTACCGCAGAAAAGAATGATAAAGTATGCTTCTCAAATGACAATCACCTGCTCATCAGTGTGTGCTGCATAGAAACTACCAGGTCTGCCGGAGAAAATACCCGTGTGATGAGGGATGTGGACCAACTCGAATGGACGAGAATTTCAACAGTCAATGAAAGGACAAATAACCAAACTTTAAAAACAAAAACAAACAAACAAAAAAAAACAACTGGGAAACTCATCTACACAAATATTTTCTAGACTAAAATAAGGAGACAGACAGGAAGTCAATGCAGAGCATGAACATCACCAGCTACTGTGAAAGAGAACTCAAATCCACAAGATGCCACTGTCCACACACTCAAACAACCAGAAGCAGACTGTCCTGATGCACCTAACACCCCACAACACCAGGCACTGGAGTCCCTGGGGAGCTATGGGCTATTTGGAAAATGGTTTGTCAATTATAATTAAAAAAAAAAAGAAACAAAGCTATTCCCCAGTAACTCCATCGCTTGGTATCTATCCTGGAGGAGTGACCCCACAAGCCCACAGAGAGCATCACAAAAGCCTTTCACAGAAGCAATATTCGTGTCAGCCTAAGGCTGGAACTGACCCAAGCTAACAGGTAAGTGATCAAACAGACTGAGATTCTTCACAGTGGGGGATCCATCAGCAGTAACGAAGGAGCTGATATTATAATACCAGTGAGTCTCCAAAAATGTTCTGTGAGTGAAATCAAAAGCAGACATAAGTGCTCATACCGGACTCAAGAGAACTTCCACAGTCAGTCAAGTCAGTCAGCCTTGTAGATTTCTCACCAGACCCAGGGACACATGCCCAGCCATGGCCACCACCCAATCACACCTTCACACTCAGCTCCTACTTCTCCGAAAGCCAGCCCTGCACAGATCCAATCCTGAGACAACTGTCTCCTGCCTAGCCTTGAAGAAGCCACTCTTTGCTGAAACTAACCTAAATCTCATGCTTTTTTATTTTTATATTTTTTAAAAAGGTGCTTCTAAAATCCTCAGAGGTGAGTACCAGAGAAACACATTCAACAGTCAGATGCGGACAAACAGAGCCTACAGCAGAGAGAGAAAAAAAAACAAACGAAAATAAGAAAGAGATGTGGGGAGTTTGTTGGGAGGGAAGCACCAGGATATCAGAGAAGTTAGGGTACAAGTGGTGTTGCTCTTCCTCATGTGCCGCCAAGGGAGACTACAGCTTCAGGGTGGAGGGGTAGGCTTGCAGCTGCCTGGAGGGGTTCATGGCCCACATGCCTCTTACTAACACAATGAATGGAACAATGTACTCTGGGAAGAAAAGAAATCACATAAGTGCTGAAACCCAGCTGCCTTAGGTCTTGTGAGTACACCTCTAAGAGCATTCTAGACAGCATGCTCTCCAGCACTGGGCAGTGGCTAGCCACAAACAGCCCCCATGTCTGAGCACCAGCATCAGGAGTAGAGATCAAATGGACAGAACGGTACCCAGCCAGTAGAGCCTCTGACATACACTCTCTCTCTCTCTCTCCATGGTCTGGCCATGTGGTGTGCATTAGAGCCACAGTAGATGCCTACCTGAAAGTCATCTCCTGCTGCCGATGTCAGTCCAGATCCTGGGGTAGAAAGACCACGAGAACTCCCACAGATGGGAAAACCTGGGCCCAGAGAAGCTCACCAGGCAAAGGGTCATGTAACAGCTAACCACAGAACCAGTCCAAGAACCACAGCCCAGAGCAAATACAGGATTGAAGCTGCCATCGGATGAGGCACTTTGCCTTACCACTATGCTAGCAGGGAGGAATTCCTTGGGGAAGCTACCCCTTCTGAGCAGTAGATGCCTCTCCCCTTACTTGGATACCCTCAGGGAAGCCACTTGCCTATGCTGCTGTTGAAGGCCTGGGACCACCCTAGACAATGGCTTAGATACTGCGACCCAGAAGGTTGTCTTTCTCCACAAGGCTTTCCACACTCAGAATGGGGGATGATCCCCATAGTTATGCAGTGAGATGTCCACACATGTAAATTAGCAGAGGCTTCTAAACACCCCATCCTACTGCCCCAGAGGTAATGTAAGTCCAGCCTCATCACAAGCTATGTCTCTACTTGTACAGGAAAGGGTGAAAAGCTGAGGCCCTCTGGCTCATATACTTAGGGATTGACCTTCCTCTGACTGCCATCCACAGAAAGATATCCAGGAAGTCACCAGGTGAGTTTCCAGGCATCAGGAGAATGGAAGACTAGGTGTTCCCGGGGAGGGGCCTTAGAGTGCCTTCCTATCCTTGCCAGGAGTGGAGTTAAGGGATGTCCATGGTCTCCAGTAAGCCTGTGATCCCTGGGCCTGGTTTGCAGGTCTTTTGCCTCCCACCTTAGCATGCTGTCTGTCTCCTTAGCTTTCTACCACTTTGGTCATCTTGTCCAGGCACTCTCCCATCAGCAAGGTTGGGTCTTCATCTACTAGAAAGGAAGCTACATCCCAAGATAGATAACTATGGGGGTGTGCTCAGAGTCAGGAAATCCACAACATGCAGGTGTATGGAGAAGGTAGGGACAGGGCCCGCTACAGTTCCTGGACAAATCACATCTATTAGACACCCACTCTATGAGAGACAGTCCCCTAAGCTACTTTGAGAGGACTCTTCTGAGTTGGTTTCTGAGCTGGCTTTCTAGGCTATCCTACCTCATAGGCTACCTCATGGGCCCAGGACAGACCCAGACACCTGATAGCCCAGACTTGAGTTCACCTTCCCGACACCTTCCCTGGAAGGGCTCCAGAGCCCTGGCCAGTGGCTAACCACTGTCCCTCCCCAGGCCTTCCCATCTCCTGACTGGAGAAGTAACTCACTGATGGGGGCATGTAAGGCCACGTGCTCCTGGTAGGGCGTGTAGTACTTGTATTGCTTCCCACAGAACTCACAGGTGTAATTGCCGGTTTCTGCAGAAGGAGAAAAAGGTGTGAGAACAGGCGCCTGCCCCCCAAGAGATCAGTTATCTCCTAGCACCCAAACTCCGATTCATTATGGGATCACCAACCAGACTCAACTTGAACTGTGGAGTTGTACTGTCTAGTTCAAATACCCGTGTGGCCTCCCTTGTAACCTCTGACAGTTTGTGCTCTGGGTATGGGGTGGGGCTGCAGAGATAGGTGCATGTACACGTGTGTGCATGGGTTCTCATATGTGCGGAGGCCTGAGGTCAACTTTGGGTGTTTTCCTTCACAGTTGTTTACTACTTTTTTTTTTTCCAAGACAGGGTTTCTCTGTATAGTCCTGACTGTCCTGGAACTCACTCTGTAGATCAGGCTGGCCTCGAACTCAGAAATCTACCTGCCTCTGCCTCCCAAGTGTTGGGATTAAAGGCGTGTGCCACCACTGCCCAGCTTTACTTCATCTTTTGAGACAAGGTTTCTTGCTGAGCCTTGAGCTCACTGTTTTGGGGAACTGACTGGCCAGTGTACATCCTTCTCTGCCAGTTTAGGATTACAGGCATACACTTCTGCACCTGGCTTTTTATTTGGGTCCTGGGGATCTGAACTAAGCTCCTCGTGTCTCCATGAAAGCACTTTATGAACTGAACCAACTCACCTGCCCCTAACCACTCTGTCCCTCCATTTTCCTACCTGTAAGAGGGAGGTAAAGCGGGGGGGGGGGGGAATATTCAGACGACTGCTGTTGAGGGTTAGCTCTCAGTGTGGAATTCTTAGAACAGTGCCTGACATATCCCAGTCTCAGGTCTCCAAAGCTCCAGCCCTGGTGCTTAGAAGACTCCAAAGGGACCTCCAAACCAACCTTTCCATCAGCCTTTCTGTAAGCCTTGCCCACTGCAGGGGTCACAACCATGGTCCCTTATCTCCAGGGTTCCCCCACTCACCAGAGCTGAAGCCTCACTTCTTAGTCCTCTCTGGGTTTAAATATTGTTCATTTGTTTATTATTACATGTGTCTGAGGTATATGTGGGTGAATGCTACTACAGAGTACGGGTAGAGGTCAGAGAACAACTTTATGTGGTTGGTTCTGTCTTCGCACCTTTTCATGGGTTCTGGGGATCAAACTCAGGTATGTATCAGGCATGAGGTAATTAGGCAAGCACTTTATCCCTGAGCCATCTTGCTGGCCCATCCCTAGACTCTTACAGCTATATCTCTCTAGATTCTGCCTAAATCCTCCTTTAAAGATGTCTGATGTAAAATGGTTCATTTGGGGACAGTTATAAAATATTGATAAATACAAGCTCAACGTTTTTTTTTTGTTTTCTTTTTGTTTTCTTTTTTGTTTTGTTTTTGTTTGTTTTGTTTTGTTTTTAGCTCAACGTTTTTTAAAGGAGCAAGTGCCATCGTTTACAATCCCTATACCAATGGGAACATCATCTCCCAGGACATGAACAGCTTCCCCATCCTGTCCCACACCCCTCACCCTCCTCTGGGTTGTTTCTCTGTGGCTACCATTTGTCTGGCTCCTATGGCCTTGAATTAGCCATCCCTGATCGATATCCTCTTTGTAACCTGGTGTATTCAATCGACAATACTTTGTGGACATCTTACCCAATCAATACGTATTGATCTCCAGGACTGCCTTTATTGGCTACATGGCTCCCGTGGGACTTGGGAATTTGCTGATCCAGTTGCCCTCCATCAAGGGACATCCAGATTGTTTCAAGTAACCCCCTCCCTTATTAAAAATGCTGGAATCCACACCATTACAGGGGCTTTTGCACATTTGGCACATGATCTAAAAATAAAGGTTGCTGCACTGGAGCCTGCCAGTAACTTCCCAGGATAGGTGGGGAAGGGCATGCCTTTTGGAGACTTCTGCTAACCAAGGCACCATGGCCAACCACACCCTGCACCATTACTACCTCTCTATTTTGCATATCTGACTTGGGAGGGAGGAGCCACTTACACTACAAGTTTATTTTCCAGTTCTTTGATTTCTAAGGAAATTGATTATTTTTCTTGTATAATGAACTATAGTTTTTCTTTTGTGAATCCCCTTTTTTAAAAAAAATTGCTAAATTATTTGTAGATTCGTGCTAACAGTATGCTGTCACATGTATTACAGGCAGCGCTGTCTCTGCTGACTTCTTAGTCCCCTTTGCTTGCCTCTCCCAAGGTGGAAGTTTTAGGATTTTGAGTAGTTGAACAATATTTGGATCTGACTCGTGAATACTGAAAAAGTATGTATACTAGTTCCTGTCAAGGTTATTAGATCAACTATATTAATTATATTATATTATTTCAATCTTATATAATCTTATCCATTTGCTCCATAAAGGCTGCGATAAATCCTCCCATTCCATTGCTTCTCTGGATTTACTTTTTAATTTAGACACATTATTGCTTGGTATATGAAAGCTTGTGGCTCAAAATCTCTACAGCGGGGCTAGGAAACTCACCTAGCATGCAGGATGCCCTATGGTCCCTCCCCAGTTTTACATACACTGCACATGGTGGTGCACAATTGTAATCCCAGCAATAGGGAAGCAAGGGGAAGAGGTTCAATGTGATCCTCATCTACACATCTGTGTTATCTTGGGCTATGTGACGTGAGACCCTGTCCTAAGATGCTGCTCCTAAGTGGTTCCCGGACCAGTAACATTAGGACCAAAGGAGCCTGACAGAAACCCAAGATCTGTTAAAAGAATATCTCTATGGGTGTGGCTCATGAATTTATGTTTTAATGAGAACATTCTAAAGCATGGAAAAGCTTAAGAAGCATTGCTCAAACATTTAATTAAACCACTTTATTAGTTCGTCTGGCATTAACATTATGAAGTTCCTAGTGATCTGTCAGGTCGTGATTCCTACGTGTTTGCACGTGTCTAATGACATGTTCCTACACGAGCCTATACTTTCACTCATTAAGCAAGGATGGCACTGAAGTGGAGGCTGAGCAGAAACTGTCATGTCCTTATCCTCAAGGAGCTGTGTGGAAAGGGAGACAGACGATCAAACCATCACACGACTTCAAAACTGCACTGGTAGTATTCGCGCACAAGGAAACAGGCAGTGCCACAATAAGCCATGACGGGCCCTTTAATCTCTTTAAGGGAGAAGGGCAAAGTCCCCAAGAAAGACACACAGAAGCAACGAGAAAAGATAAGGAAAGAACTGGGTACGATGCTAGTAAACCATTAGTGATTGGGATTACTTCAAATGAGCTTGACAGCTTCTGTTTTCTCACCGGGGAGATTATATGGCTTGCTTTTATTGCCACGATTGATTTGGTTTTACATGGTGAACATCCCTAATCCCCAGACCTGAAATGTTCCAACAAGATGCCACAAGTAGGGAACTCCAAGCTCTGAGTCTCTGTGTCACACATGATATCATTACAAATATTTAATGAGATCACTTAGAGGTTATCTACACACATATATGGAAGGTAAGTAAATTCTGCATTTAGACTCGGATCCCATCCTGGAGCATTTCATTATGATATACAAAAATCCAAAAATCAAAAGCAATTATTGGTCTTTAGCATCTTGGCTAAGGAGCATCAACCTGCACTTTTTCTATGCTTTGTACTCTGGTGTGTCCTCCTGGGCTCTGCCTGCTTGGGGTATGAGCTCTTTGCTTTCCCATTTTCACCTGTGTTCCATTATTCTTTGATATTCCTTATTATTTTAGACAGCAGATAAGATATATTTCTTTAATTGTTAACAGTGGGATAGAAATGGCATTTTAAAGTGTTTTACTACTGAGAAAGGGCATTTAACCTGCTGCTTATTAAACTGAAAACAAATTATTTGTATTTATGTGTCTGGGTGTGGATGCCACATGAGTGTGGATGCCCATGGAGGCCAGAAGAGGGCGCCAGATCTCCCAGAGCTAGGGTTATAGGTGTATGCTATAAACTGCTGGATGTGGGTGCTGAGAATGGAACTCTGGTCCTCTAGGAAAGTTAGCCACTGAGCCCTCTCTCTCCAGACTTTTTTCTTAGACTTTTTAGCACATGTAAGAAAGCCTCACAGTATATATCAACTACCAGGCTCTACTCGAGAGATTCTGATGCCATAGGTTTGGGCTGAAGTCAAAGAATTTCCATTTTGGATAAACTTTGAGGAACTGATCCTGCTGGCCTAGGACCACACTCTGAGCCCAGTGGGATTAGCCAGTCCTTTGCTGTGCACTGTAACACTTTACTGTATTACTCACCAATCCATACCTCTCTTTTACTCTCAATTTTTATTCTTTTTTGGGAGCAGGGTCTCACAAGCTCAGGCTGGCCGTGAACTTAGTAGATGGTTGAGTTTGGCATGCACCACCATGCCCAATTTATGTGGTGCTACAGATGGAGCCCAGGGAGGGTCTGAGCATGCTAGGCAAGCACCCACCTACCACCTGAGCTACTCTTGTTTCAGTTTTATAACTCACACCTATATTTAGGGTAATCTGATTTACAATGGCTAAAACTTCCTTGTTCAGAGCTCACACATCCCCTTACACCACAGCTTCTCGGGTGCTTCCACATGCTCCATTGATCAGTTTGCTGAGTATATATATTTTTTAAAGTCTTTCTGAATTTGCCTTTTTATTTGCATGCCAATGCCAATTTGCCCAGATGTAATATTCTTACAGTCTCTTTCCTTCCAAACATACCCACTTTCTTGGCACATACATTGCTACCAAGATGAGTTCTTATTCTCAAGACGTCTGCTGGGAACTCAGGGGTGGGTACGACTTGTTTTCTGTATGCAGGTGTCTCTTTTTCCTCTTTCTACCTACACTTAAAGCCACTAGGATCTGCTGATGTCAGTCCATCCACATGCTGACTCTGCCTGACACTATGACAAGCCTTTCAAACTCACATGTTCAGAAGGTCCATTAGCTCAGCAACTTTTTCTTCTATTAAATCTTTTCTATCTTTGTCACACAGGTGACACTATCAGTCCCTTTGAGCCAGTTCCCTATTCTCACACATTTTGTCCTTCATGTTGCTAGTTACTTTTGGGCAGAGCAATTCTGTCATTACCATCGTGTAGTCTTTCATTCTGCTTTTGTAGTCTGTCTTCCCCCAAATTCCCTCTCATCTTCTTCTGTTCTGTTCCTTTTTATCTTATCTGCTGCTTTTCACCATACAACCCCAGGTACCACAGAACCCTAGGGCTGTGCAATCGGTGAACTGCCCCTCTACAACCCACATGCTCAAGGGCTGGACTGCACTGTGATGGTATCTGGGGTGGGGACCTCTGAGACATAATTAGTATTCCGTGAGATCTCAAGGGTAGGAACAAACCACATGGGACGAGTGTCCTTAGAAGAGTGTCCTGGCACCAGGTCTCACTCTCCCTTCTCCCTTCCCCTGCCACCCATAAGCGGGTGACATACGAAGGTCATCTGCAAACCAGGAAGACACAACTCACCCAGAACTCTACCCCATGGGCATGACAACATTGGGCTTCCAGAGCTGTAGCAGTTCCTGTTAATCCTTTAGGTTGCCAGGTATGTTATGGAAGCCCAGGTGGGAAATGAGTGGTAACAACTTCCTCTCTCTCTTCTTCTTCCTTCTCTACCACTTCCTCCTTCCCTCCCCCTCCACACAGGATTCTTGCTTTGTAGTCCAAGCTGGCCTTGAACTTGAAATCCTCCTGGCTTAGCACTAAGTACCAGGAATACAGGTAAGTGTTGCCATATTGAACCTAAATGAATATATTTCTCATATGTGATGCACACAAATGTCTCTGTCTGAACACTTCCCTGGATTCTCCCTGCATTTTCTTTTCTTGTCAAGTGGAATTTTCATTGTTCTTGAGTTTTTGTTTCTGTTTTTCATGCTCTCTCCCTTATCTAAGCATAAAGATCATGTGAGCCAGCTTCCCTCTCTCAATAGATGAAAACTGTCCTCCATGTCCCTCCTGCCCACAGGCACAGCAGTCAACCCCAGCCTGCAGCTGACGGGGACTGGCACCCAACCAACACTCTTCTTCCAGCTACTGTCCTCCTGTTCACCAGGACTTTGCTTCCTCCACTCCCACTTGCTCAGCTGGTGCGGTGCGGCGTGGAAAGCAGATTTTCCTCCAGGAACCCTCCTCTTCCCTGGACCTGTGGGGCTTCCCTTAGGGTAACCAGGCTCCCCTGGTCTAATGCTTACTTTATTTTCAGAGATTCATGGCACAGGCCTTCTTATGTAGCATCCTCACCCTCTCCCACACACTCTCACTCTACAGGGAACCTGACATGGCTGCGCTAGCTATCTTGGTTCTGCTGGGGTGAGCTGGGAGTGTGCTGACTACCAACCCTAAGTTCCTCAGGGAAATCCCAACACACTCAGTGGGGAGTCCTCCAGATCCTAGACAGTACTGCACATCATGCTATATACAGAACAAGGTCCATCCTGCTCTGCATCCTTTTTTTATTTGTTTGTTTAGTTGGTTGATTGGTTTAGTTTTTAAAACAGGGATTCTCTGTATAGTCCTGGCTGTCTTGGAACTCACTCTGTAGACCAGACTGGTCTCAAACTCAGAGATCTACCTGCCTTTGCCTCCTGGAGTCCTGGGATTAAAGGCATATGCATCCTGCATTTTAGTGGGCAGTCTACCTAGTTAATGTGACAAGGACCATGCTAATTTACTTACAGTAGAATCCTACCCAATCCCTGTGACCATGCTGAAAGGGTAGGGCTGTCATCACTTTTCTACAAGGTGAATCAGACAGACTTCAGAAATAGGAGGACATCATGCAGCTTGGTGCAGAGTTGGGGTGGTTTGGGGCCAGATTTCAAATTCCTGTTCTGGCTGGCTTTCCAGAAACACCTTTATCTCACACCCTGGATAAAAGGCGGGAACTGGGCTGGATACTAGCTGTGGAAAAGATGTTCCAGTTCCTGTGCCCAGCTTCCAGGTGAGCGGAAGCACCCTGGCAGGGGTGGGCATCTGCTGTGCTCCTACGGCCTCACTCTCAACATGGAGATTTCATTGTTTTCCCAACCCACAAGACGATTTTCAGGATCCCTCCTATCCAATGTTACTATGTGTGTGACAGGCACTGCACGAGCCCCTCTGCCGACACAGTGTCCTCTGCAGGCTCCTGAATGAGTCAAGAAGAGCTACCCCTAAGTATGTCGAGACAGCAGGAAGAAAAGGCCCCACAGGCAGCATCTGGAACCTTCCAAGACCCCAGGCAGACCTCCCTTCTACACAGCAACCCCCTCTTTTGTGTGTTAGCTCATCAGATTCTATTTTGATATGTATGCTTTTGCAAACAGCCTTGGATCCTGATCATAAACAAATAGCCTAAGTCTATAAAGGTCTCTTCTTGCGGGATAGTAACCAATGCACAGGAAACATGTGACAGGAACATGCTGGAACTTCTTGAAGGGATAGATAGAAAACTCTCCCTCCTTGTGGCCCTACACTGACCATAGGGATCTCTCCCTACCTAGTCTCCTTGTAGCAGCCTGAGTTCTTCTCCATCCTGAACTCAGCTCCATAAAGACCAAGTCTAGACACTGGATCCTAAAACTCAGAATCCTCTAAGACATGAACCCACCACTGTATCTCCTCCCTTTGACAGAGCCAGTGTGCATGTATGGACACACATGTGTACATGCACACAGCAACACACACACACACACACACACACACACACACACACACGCACACACACATCATGCACACCCCTGCTTGTGATGTAGGGCTCCTACCTGCATTTGCCTTGAAGGCCTCTCAGTTCTCATTCTGAGCTTCCTTGGCCCCTGAAGCACTTTGGGTTCTAACCGTCTGCTCGCTTGTCTAAGATCCCACACCCAAGTGCAGAGCCATGTCTAGCAACCATATCTGTACAACCTTCAAGACAAGTTTGCTGAAGACACACAAGTTACAAGCACGGTCCTTGTCCTTAGGGGTTTTATGAGGTAAATGCCTATGTCTCCAGGTGGCTGCCCTACTCAGCTCTGTTCACTGAGATGCCCCTCGATAGTCCTCGGTCATGACCCTCTGAGCACCTAGAATATTCCAGGCACTGTGTTAACATGCAGTCTGCAACTTCATTAACATCTACCAAGTTGGTCAGGAGCAAGTCCCTCACCGCTATGGGAGGCAGAAGTTCAGGAGGCTAGCAGGGAACCATAAATGAACTGCCGGAATGACGGAATGACGATAGCACGCAGCTATGGGCTGGCTACTTTCACTACTGTGACCTTGACCACACCCAGTCTGAAGCCCCTTGAAGGCTAATGTCCCAAGACTGCCCAGCCCAACTGACAGCCCACCTCCCTCACCCAGCTCCCCCCAGCCCAGCCCTTGGCCCCAGCGTCCCACATACTTGGTCCAATTTTCTGGAAAGGCTCTGGAGGCTCCTCCTTCACCTCATCAGTAGCCGCGACGCCTTGGTCAAAGGGGTCTGCGGGAGAACACACGGCCTTCAGCACGCTGCTCAGCGGAGACTTAAGAACCCAGCTGGGAGAATGGGTGGCCACAAAGACTTACCTGCCCGATTCTCGGGAGCCCCTTCCACACTGAACACTGTACCCAGGCGGGAGGCGACAGCCGCAGGAGGAAAAAACAAACAGGAGTCCTGTTAGTCCCTGGCCGTTGCTACCTCAGCCAGCCATGCTTAGATTCATGGGGTTGCCTATGCCACTAGGAGGCCTGACCTGGCCCAAGAGAAAACCCAGGAAGGCAGGGTCACAGTAAGGCACATCCCCCACCCTGGCCCACTCTTCCTCCTCACTAGGGGCTCAGAACTCTCCAGCAGGCATGGGGTGGAAGAACAGGGGCAAAGAGGCCCAAAGAGGATGAAGGGAAAAGGGAAGTGAGAAGAGAATGGGGCAGAGGCAGCGGGCCTTACATCACTGCTCAGCGGTGTGGGTGTGGGGCTAGACAGGGAACCTCAAGTCCTTTCTGGGTATAAAACCCTCCTTCTAGGAATCTTAACATTCCACAGATGAATGGCTTGAATTTATTGTTCTGACATCCACCTCTATAATCTAAGATGTCAAAGGACATCATTCATTTTAACAAATTGGTTTAATTTCACTATAGAATGCAAACACTCAATATAAAACTGTAAAAAGACCTGACCTGATGTTTCAATATTCAACTCATTTTGAGCTATAAAAAGCCCAGCAGTTGCGTTTGGATCAGCTACAGAAGGGAACATATAAATGAAGGGACATTTCCTTCCTAGAATCCTGCATAGTAGGTCCCTCTCCCCAGGGATGTGGCACTATGCAGGGACAGTGATCTAAAGGAAGGGCATTTCTCTGGTGTGACCCCCAAGAGTGAGGGGCCTGACTCACCATCCACGGCGTGAAGATCTCGGTGCTCCTGGAAGCAGCTGTAGTACTTGTATTTCTTCCCACAGATGTCACATGTGTACCTGAAATTGTCTAGGGAGAGGGGACAGAACAACACTGAGCTGAACAGCACACTGGTGAGCAGCCCCAGGGTGAGGTTGCTGCTCAGTGCACCAGACCCTGGAATCAAGGTAGAACTAAGCCAGTGAGGCCTCAACTGGAGGACCCCATGGAGAACTTGATCCTGATCCATTGAGTCTCAGCACTGACCACCTCTTCTGAACAGGGGCAGCTGTGGTCCTTCTGAGCAACAACTCCTCCATGCTTAGCCAGGTCCCCCTCTAATCCTCTCTGGACCTCCATTCTGGGGAAGCCTTACATTGCACTCTGGGACTATAAGCCATGGATGGTGACAACAGGTGTCCTTTGTGGAGATACAGTACCATAAGACACCTAGGAGTTTTGATCCCCAAACTGACTCTCAAACCCTCCCGGTGAGAGCTAAGTTCCCTAGGACCTGGTCCTCACGTGTCTCATCTCCCATCTCAGAAGTGTAACAATTACTGCAGCTCCTGTGGTGAGGGCCAGATGTAACTGTGAGCAAGGTGGCTGGGCTAGGCTCTTCTCTTGGGTTCTCTCAACCAGTCTTTTCAATAAATGGAAGGAGCAGGCCCCAATGAACGTATGAGCAAACTAAAGAGAAGCCATCTTCCCAAGTCCTACCCTAAGGTGGCCCAGCTTCGGAGATATGCTGATGCCCCTTGCTGCTAGTGTTCATGCCCCATGGAACCCTTTCTCTTGGGGGTACTTCCAATTCAGAGAATGTGGTCGGAGTGATGGGATGTCATTCTGAATTTAGGTGACTGGCAGCCAGGACATCGGCCTTGCACATGCCACCTGTCCCCTACTCACTCTGTGGTTGGCTGCTATGTTCTTAGTTTAGTCATAGAGAGATGCAAGTGGCAAGGAGTTGAGTCTGGCCCTCGGTGAGTGGCTAGTGGGAACTGAGTCTCTTAGACCAAGAGTTTGGGAGGGACAGGGTCCTGAAACCCTCACCTCCTCACCCAAGTAAACCTAGAAGAAACTCCTACAAGTAGAGCCCTGGGATGAGACCACAGCTCTGGCCAACCCTACCTGTAGTCTT
>JADRCD010219208.1:0-11749 GCA_019843815.1 Montemys delectorum
GCACCTCCATAGTATTGTTGCTCATGGTCCCAGGGTTGGAGATAAGGACACAGCTTAAGGGATTGGAATTTCAATAAGCATGCTTGAACTTTGAATTGTAGCCTAGTGTACACGTAAAGTGATGGTTGGGACCCACAGTAGTGGAATTAGGGACAGGATGTGGGGACTGAGTAACAGCTGACTTAGGGATACAAGTGAGGCACTAGTCAGACTTAAGGATGGGGAGCATTGAGCACTGACTGGTACTAGCATAGTCATTAGGAATGGATTATGGTCACCCTGTCCTTTGCCTCGTGATAACATCTAATCCTCGGCACACCGTGCATCGCTGCCCAGCACTTGGCAATGTGACAACCAAAGAAGGGAAATACTGACCATGTCTCATTGCTTTTTCAAGTAAATTTACTCTGTATTTTCAGAGAGGTGTCACATGGGTGGGAATTTACTGCCACCAAAGACTTTAATAGAAATATTGCATTTAAGGAGCCAACATGTCTTAAAATCTCAGTGGAGGAAAAGGTTCCAAGCTTCTATGCCAGCCACAGTGATCACCACAAAGCCCTGTGTGGAGGCCTGGCAGATGAGGGATACATCCAGACTGGTGGGGTGGGGGACAAAGCCAGCTAGAGGCTGTGAGCTCGCTGGGCTTCTCTGGAGGAGATGGGGCTCTTGAGCAGGTGGAGAAGAGGAAGGGAATTCGTGGCCATAGGCAGCTGGCTTTCCTTAAGCTCCCACACAGTTCCTGGTAAGGGGGTCTGAAGACAGACGGTGGGCCCTCGAGTAATGAGTGTTGGGGAAGCCAGAACTCCAATTCCCACTAGTAACTGTGTGACCTTGGGTATCACCCTCCGCCCTCTGTGCTTCAGCTTCACTTTAGGTAGATATGTGGGTACCGTGCTTAGAACCCTTGAGATGTAAGGAGATAATGTATGTGAAATGCCTCGCTCTGGGATTGGCACGGAGCAGGTGCCAGGACACATTTGTTTTTTGTTGGTGATGATAGAGCCACACATGCATGGATGTGCTCACATAAATTAACAGCTGGGGTGTGTAGAAACTGCTTCCTGGAGTTGGCCCTCAGTCTAACATCAAGCTCGTGTCCTGCCAGCAGCAGTGTAAATGGAAAATATCTTAAGAGGCCCCTGTCCTGGAACAGCCAAGCCTGGCTGATTCCTCTGCAGGGCTTCCTCGCTGGTGCTCACCTGCATGACTTGCAGACTCATCCTGAGGTAGTCCCAGGTTGTAGCAGCATCTCCCCCAGAAAGGGTATCTGTCTTCAGAGAGCAGTCCATGGGAAGAAGAGCAGAATAGGCAGCTGGGCTGCTTACTGTTGCTGTGATCAAATGCATGGCAGAAGCAGAGGAAGGGGTCATGTATTAAGTATTATGTTTGTTCTTGGGCCCCTTATTCTTGACAAGATTGGCTTAGGGATAGTCAGGCAGAAGAGTGCTGTTTGCTTCATGACCGGTTAGAAAGCAGAAGGCAGGTGCACTTCAGGTGCACATGGCTCCCTCTTCCTTCTGTAGGCTGCCAGTGGGATGATTTGCTCTCCCTCTATGCCTCCTCCTTGGAAATATCCACCTACTCAGAGGTGTACCTCCTCACCAGTCTCAATCTACTCATAGTGACAGTGAGGTTAAGGCAGGAATGTGCGGGCAAGGTCTTTAAGTGCCTTCACTTTTTTGTCACGCAGGGAAAGGGAAGCTCTTGCAGTTAGTTTCCAGAGTTCTACAGAGACCCTTACCTGGCTGGTAAGGCCATCTGCAGATGATGACAGGCCTCGAGACCAGTGAGAAGCCTGGCCTACAGGGGGTGTGTGGGTATTAATTGTCTATTATGGAGTCCTTAGTCTTGAAACAGAGATGAATAGGCCCTCAGTGAGGACCTGGAGATCAAGAAGTAACATGCAGGCCCCATAAGAACCCAAGGTAGTGGGAGGGTATTGGCATATTCTTGTGGCTAGGGGGCAGGAAATGGGGAAGATTTACCTTAAATGAGAGGACCCGACTGGCCTCTGAAAGGTAGAGTAACCAGACAGGAGGGTGTGGCCCTAGGACGGGAAGAGTCTTGAGTTGCTGACATTGGTTATGAAGGGGAGGGATGTGCTGAGGTAGATAGGGTCTATTCAGGGAGGCTGGGCACTCAGGGCTGTTTGTTTTAAGGCTTTGTGTGCCTCTAGTTTGGGTTGGGAGGGTTGGAAGATTCAGCATCTCTGAGGCCAGAGAGCTGGTGAGTATGGGAACCCAACTTAGGACATAGTCTAGCCTGTCTTTGTTGGCTGTGACCCATTCCTGTGCCTTCTGTCACACAGAGCAAACAGTCCTGCCCTAGGGCCCTGTTTGCTACAAGAAGATAGTAGAGATAGGAGAAGCGCAAGTGGTGGTATGTGCTCATAGTGTCCACAGTAAGCCATGCTTGGGAGCCTGGGGCAGGGGCATCTTGGAATTTAAGGCCAGCTTGGGCTACAGATTGAGATCTTGTCTCAGAACAAAAATGCAAGTCCACTGTCAGGGAATGGCTTCCTGCCTGGAAGAAATCCAGGAGGGCCTCCAGTTAGAGGAGTATTTGAATGAGGCACATCTGCTTTTAGTTGTAGTTTGGCAGTGGCTGTTTTGCTTGTCCTGTGCAGGACCATGAAACCCGGTGGTAGAAGGCCCGGCTTGGAGCCACACCCTGCTGCTTAGAGGATGGACTCCATGGGCTCTGTTTGCTCATTTCCTGTTGGCCTGGCCACTGTGAAACCAGGAGCCCTTTTCTGGTCCCATGTTCTCTGTGAGTAATTTATCACCTCTCCCCATGAGGAAATGTTACTAAGACTTGGAAACTTAGAGAGCAACCGTAGGCCGCAGAGGAAGGCTACAGCTGCATAGGAGCCTTTCCTGCCATGTGCTCTGAGGGATGGGCAGGTGCGTGTGTGGCCACATGGGGTACGGTTGGGCCAGCATGTCCAGAACAGGGCCAGATCTGGGGACCAGATGGAGTAAGGGCCCAAGTACAGCCTCTTCACCAGTCCTGCCCTTGTCCCTGCAGAGGCTGCGCACAGTCAGTGCTGGATACAGTCTAGGCAGACTCTGCAGGATGGAACTGGGGTACTATTGATTTCAGGGCCATGGCCCGGGGAGCAGCCTTCCCCAGTCAGCTTCCTTTTTGTCTCTGAAGCTCTTGCAGTCCTGAGCTGCAAGCACAAGCTAGAGGAAGCTCAGGATGAGCTCTGAGGGAAAGAAGGTGGATCTGTTGGTACGAGAGGTTTAATAGGTGGAGCCTGGTTTTGTGGCTTGCCTTTGAAGTATGGAAAAGGGTCATGTAAGCAAAAATGTCTGTTTACTAAGGGTACCTTCCCAGAGGTACCTGTTACAGTAAGGCCTGTGTATGGTGTGGCCTGAGGATACACCTCCAAATGGTGGCAGTTGGGCTCCAGCTTCCAGCTTGCCTACCTGTCTTTAACTCTCGCCTTGCCCTGTGGGCCCAGCCAGGTACTTTGTGCTGTGGAGAATCCACCCCAAAGGGAGAATTTGTATCTAAGACAGTTGTCTGGGGCTCAGTAGCCTTTTCAACTGGAGGGCTCCTGGCTACGCCCATGGCAGGAGTTGGGGGCTAGGCTTCACCTCTGTACTTCTGTCCCAGTGACTGTGGTCCCCAACCACCCCCTCCCCCAACCCCCATCCTTCTCTAAACCTTTGTATTGCCTTTTAAAAATGTCTGACTGGAAGCAGTAGTGTTGCTAAGAGAAAGGGGGTGTTTGTCCCACTGTTCTGGCTGTGTGGTGTGAGCCCAGGGTGGGTCTGTGTCTGTCTTACCTCCCTCTGCTGTGTCTAGAATTCAGACTATGGTCTTGGAGCTAAATGGTAGATGGGTGCCTGGGGGAGATTGCAAGGACATGTGGGGACCAAACCCCAGTTCCCAGGCCCCCCATTCCCTCCAAATTGTCCCCATCCACACAGCCTCAGTCTCCCCTTGCTCGGGCCTGCTCTGGAGGGCAGCCACATGCCTCAAGCTGGTTGTAACAGAAGACAGCTGGCTTGGGAAGAGAGGGGAAAGGCCCACTCCTGGCCTGGGAGAAGAGAAGGCGGGGCCAGTTACTTCTGGTCTGGAGAGAGTTCCTGGGAGCAGTGTAGCCTGGTGGATGTTGGACTGCCTGAGTGTGGGGTGAGAGATTGAGAGGTACAGGGATTCCTTCAAATCCCTGATTGCTCCAACTTCCCCTTAATCTAGCTCTGGCTGGCCGGTCTCAGACCAGCTAGGGAAATACAGTCATAGATTCCAAATGCCTATCAAACTCCTGCTTTTTGGCAGCTGCCCAACAAGGTGTTCTGGTGTTCTGGGCTTACTGGCCTGAACTGGTAAGGTTCTTGAGGAGGGGCGGGGTGGGGGCGGGGCTCCAGCAAAAAAGCCGATGACCTCAGATCCCTGCTATGAAGAAAATGAAGCAGGGCGATAATGGACGAGGGGGAGGAGGTGGGAGAGTCCTCCCCTCCCAACACTGATCTTTTGATCTGAGACCAGCATCCAACTGGAGCTGCCCGGCATTGGCTAGCACAAAGACCCAGGGCGGGACTCCAGAGGGCAGAGCCAGCACTTTAGGGGAGGTGCTTGTGGGACCTCTGGGCAACGTTCCTGGCTTCCTGGAGTTGCTCTTGCTAGTCCTGCACCCACCACCAGCCCTGGAAGGCTCCTGCCGCTGGCTAGGAGAAGCTGTTTACTTTCAAGAGCCCTTCCGACTTCTTAGACCTGAAGGCTGCTGTATGGAAGGCTGTAATTTTCCTTGTTCTCTGGGGAATCCGGAAATCTCTAGATGTTGTCGCCTCTGTGTGTTTAAGACGTTTTGAGAGTTTCAACATGGTGGACACGGACATAGTGTGTGCTCTGTGGTAAGGGGGAACCCTTTGGGTTTACCTCTTAAATGTCCACCCTGGCCACCTGCGTCTGCACCACCCTTGGGAATGGGCCTCTGTGGCCTTGGACTCCTCGGTGACAACCTTGGCAAGATCCTGTGCTGGTCTGGAGGTGCCACTCTCTGGAGGCCCAGCCATCCTCGGAAGCCTCATCTGGCTCCTGGGCCTCAGGTGCTCAGGTCAGCAGAGAAGCCTACACTCCTGCTGTTGCCAAGGTCTGTGACTGGATGTGTAGGGAAGGAGGAAGAGGAGACGGGTTCCTGCTTTCTGGCCTGTGCATTTAGCCAGGTGTGGGTTGTGGGGCCAGGATGGAGGCTGAGGGCTAGTTCTCCTTGGAGGTGTGGCAGTAGGAGGAATGGTCGGCAGATATCACAAAGGTGAACTGAGGCCTAACCCAGATCTCTCCATATACTGCCTGCTTCTGACAGATAGCACTGGAGAATAGGCGTGGGGCTGGGAAGGTGGTTCTCATGCCTTAAGAGCCAAGCCCTGCCCTGGGGGAACAAGGACCAGGAAGCCAGCAGGTGAAGCTTGGTGGCACCTGCAAGTTGAGTGCCCCATGCCCTGGCTCTTGATCCTGGTCCAGAGAAGCTGGAGGTTGGGAAGACAACCTCTGAAAAGGGGGGTTTGACCAGCTTCTTCCAAGGCTTTCAGCAAAGCTACACACTACCCCAGGCCCTCTTGCTCTCCCTGCCGCAGCGTCTTGGAGACAGATTTAAAAGTCTTATTAGTCTGTCTCTTGTCACTGTTGGAGGAAAGAAGCTTTACTTGTGAAACTTGTTCCGATACAAACACTAACAAGAAGTTAAAGGGTTTTCAGAGCAGGTCCTCCTTTACCCACTTGAGCAAAGAGCATCAGAACCTAAGAAAAAGTCTGCTTTTCTCCTTTTCTGTGTAGGCTGAGGGTTAGGACTGACTTCTCTGAGTTCTCTGGCCTGCATCACCCTTTTCTCTAGCAGTTAGATGGAGCTGCCACATGTGCATCTCCTCCCCCAGGACCGAGTCCCAGGCCTCTGCAGCTCTAAAGTGCACGTCCCTGAGCCGTGGGCACTGCATTTCCTGGCTTTCTGAGTTTGGCTCCTTGGCTACTCTGGTAATTGATTTGCGTATGGTGGTTCATAAAAAGAGTTTACATCATATTAAACACTCTCTTAGGACAGATGTGACAGCCATGGCCCATGGCCACACACAGCTTCCCGTATAGAAGACATAGGTAAAAATAAGTAAGCCATACCTGGCTGCAAGCCTGGGACTGCCTTTGTTTAGCACCTGCATCCCAGTGCCTAAAACAGGACCTGGCACTCAGTTAAGACCTAGTAAATATTTGTTGGCTGAAAGCACAAGATGCTCTGAAACTAGCCAGGTGTTTGCTGAAGGAGTGATGGAGGCAGGGCAGGACCTGGCATAGGCTGAGTCCAGGAAGGAGAGTGAATTCCAACAGGACAAGAACAGTCTGCTTTGAAAATGGGAAGAGTAAGAACTCTTATGGCAGGTCCAGCATCCCCAAGATAGGCAGGGACCCCAGAGCCTCGGCCTTGCTGGGTAAGGCCGGTATAGGCACACACTTCTAAAAAAGTACAGGGTTTTAGAGCAGACATCAGTCTCTCCGCTTGGGGCGGGGCCAGAGCTTGCCTGGTCCTACTACAGTTACCCAGGAATCATCAGAAGGCTTCTGTTGTTGTTTTAGTTTGATTTTATTTAATGTGTATGAGTGTTTTATCACACAGTATGTGAGTAAATGTGTGTGCACTGTGTGCCTGATGTACACAGCGCTCAGATCCCTTGGAACTACAGTTACAGTTGTGAGCAACCATGTGGGTACTGGGCATCAAATCTGGGTCCTCTGCAAGAGCACTAGACAGCTGAGCTCTTAACCACTGAGCCAGATCTCTCGCTCCCATTGGAAGGTTTTTGTGCCTTAGGTTAGAAAGCCTAGTGGGCTTTCTAACTTGTGGAGTGGGGAAGTCTAGTACAGAGAGGCTACTGGCTCTCTGGGCTCCCATAGAGAGGCTTTTTAGGCCTGAGGTTCTCTGGGGCATGAAGATATTCCTCTCACTTGAGATAGGAGACTGGGAGGATGTGGTGTAGAGCTGGAGTTATGAGCACACTGGAGTATTCAAAGCTCCATGTGGATGACATCACCACAGGGAAGCATCTTGCTTCCAAAACCAGAGCCCTGAAGAGACTGGAGAACAGTTAGGACAAAGGGTCCTGTGGAGAATTAGGGTCCCTGGTGTGGACAAGGGCCTGGTGTTGGCTATGGCAACCCAAAGACCTCCAGTGATCAGAAGCCGTAGGTGTTGAACAGAATGAGGAAGCAGGAAGTGGGGAAGCTTGGTGGCTGTCTTCAATGATTCCTACCTGTGCTTTCCCTTGGATCCCAGGCCTACATCTGGGCCTCTGCAGAGGTCTTTCTCAGAGAGACGTAGACTTCTCTTCCCTAGGAATGTCCAGCTGAATTTGAGGTCTTGACAGACTTTGATTAGTAGCTCCTTTACTTCTGTCCCAAGGCCTTGCTGGCCCTGGGGAGAGTTTAGATTGTGTTTGATTGGTTGTGCATGGTGAGGGACAGCCTGCAGCCTAGTGGGTAACAGGCCCTGGTAGGCGCTCAGTGCCCAGAGAGTGAATAACTGAGATGTCTGAGTCTTTGGCGATCCCATTTGCTTGGTTAAGTGCCTTTCTGCATTTGCTTTACCATTGCTTTTACTTGTGCGGTCTTCAGGTGGGGCTGTATTATTTAATTTTATACACGGGGAAACTGAGTCACTGGAATGTGAAGGGCTTGCTGTTCCTAGGTAAGAAATATGGCCGGAATGGGGGGGGGACAAAACCCCCCCCCCCCCCCCCCCAGCTAGTCAAGTGATGCATCTCCTGCTGCACTTCAGAGTCAGCCATAGACTGTCCAGGAATGGAGGCCTTCCTGCTACCTTGGACCTACACGAAAATCAGAGGCATCAGGCTCCAAGAAGTTGCAGACCTCAAGCTCAGCAGGCCTTAGGGTGTTTGTGTTGAAGGAACTCCTGGCTGTAAGGGAGGCTCTATGCTCAACAGGTTGCTCCTGTGGCTCACGCAGCACTTTATATGTACAAACTAGTTGATCTAAGACCAAAAGTCAGATATGAGATAGGCTCACCTGGGGAGTTGAAGTTCTGTGCTGCCTCACTCCCCAGAACACCCAGGCTTAGGGTTCCTTCTTTCCCTCTGCCTACTCATTGGGCTTCTGTTGGGTTGGACACCAAGCAGGCTGTTTGCTGCTTCAAAGGATTTGGCTAGCTCCCATCCCTTCTCAGACTTTGTTGTCTCCAGGGAAAGGTAGTCATCATAGTCATCCTGCAAGGGATCCCTGAAAATTCTTCCCCAGAGGGGGAAAAAAAAATGACTTGCCCCAGTCACTACCCATTTCCCTGGTATGTGCTTCCCAGCATGCCCAGCTCTTTCAGCCAAGCTGAAGCCCGGCCTAGGCTAGATGTTCACTGACTGCCGGGCTTGTTCTGGATCCTGGGAAGTAAGTAGTCAATTTTACAAAGGAAAAAACTGAGGGAGACTCAGAGGTGTGCCGCCTATCTAAGAGCATGTGGGAGCAAGTGGCACAGCTCAGGCAGACAGCTGCAGACCCTCCAGCTTACTTCCAGACTCTGTAGAAACAGTGAAGTTAGGTCCTCAGGATGAGCCCTGTGCTGTAGGGCCAAGGCTTCACCTCGCCAGAGTGAGCCATACAGTGGCCATTAAACCCAGACACTCAGAGACAGAGTGGCTCACCCTTCTTGGCTGCCTTCGCAGTCAGGTCTCAGGGTCCAGACACTCAAGCATCTTTCCCTCCTTCTTTCCTTGCTCCAGCTTGGGGGAGGCCGAAGAGTCCCCTATTCTGCGGTTCTACTCCATCCCTATGGGCAAACTGTCTGAGTCTTAGGCTAAAAAAGACATTGGCTCTCACCTCTTGTTCTGTCCACACAACCTGTTTGTGGAGTAACTGGGGGTCTGTGAGGATGCCCATGCATCTGCAGAACCTGCAGTCCATCCTCTTCCCTTTCACCTCTCTCTGTCTGGCATTTGTCTCCTTTTGGGTGTAATGTAAGATAGAGGAAGTAGAAGAGACTTCAAGGTTTTATGGCTCCACCTGAAAGCCCAGTGGCCGAGCACTTTAAATATACGACTTAGTGCCATCCTTTCTTAGTAGACAAGAAAGGTACTAAGGATGTGGATATTGTGGGACCTAAGGTTGGGACAGGAGAAAGTTGGTCTTTTAGAAGGGAGCTGTTACAGGGGTGGGGGTCCTCGGCTTACACTGACCTGTGAGCTGAATTCTGCTGTGGAATCCTGGAGAAGCTTCCTCTTGACCTCAGCTTGTTCATTGGGAAGTTGGGATGATGGTGCTGCCTTCCTGGGGAGTGAAGCAGGCAATGCTAGAAGTGCTAAGCCTTGTGCCTGGTAAGTAGTGATTTTTCAGAATTGGCAATGTTCCTTCCCATTTATAGTCTCTACACAAGAATTAGTTTTACTGTTTCTGTTTCACATGCTTTGGAACCTTTAAGTGAAATTTAGATTGTGACTCTTACAAACTTTGCCTGAAGTCTCCGTTAGAAGCCTGAGGCTGCTAATTTGATCATGACTCATGGGCTATTATTTCACTTTTCCTGCTTCCTGGAAAGAAAAAGGAATCTGCACCTTTAAGTTCCTGCAGACCTGACTGGGACACTAGCCCTTTAAGAGAACATTACAGAGAGTTGGAACACAGCTTTTTGTTTAACTAGCCATGATTGGTCCCAGTGGGTAGGACTAGAGTGCTGTATCTGGAACGACAGCAGAGAGCTGGACTAACTGAGGTTGGTGGGCAACAGCCGGTGGCTAGGTGGCTACTCTAGCCTCTGTCCCCAGCTTGGTAAAACTGGTAGCTCTGTTCAGGCATGGTGAGTGGCCTCAGTAGAGGCTGAGCAGAAGGGAGCCATTTAATCCCCCTGGGCCCAGAGAGGCCTGGATGGGTTGGGGCTGCTACCAATACTAGATGGAGTGATTGTCATAGGTGCCTGGCTTGGGAGGGACTCAAGTTTCCAGTAATGGAAGCCCTACCCAGATAGGCACTACTAGCCCAGAACTTGGAAGCTGTTATGATAGGTCTGACTTAAGCAGGAGACCAACAAGGGGTGGTGCTGCTGCTGTTGCTGCTTTTAGTTAGGGATGAGGGTGGCAGTGCTGCTTTCGGCAGGCCCCATGGCCTGTGAACAGGGAAATGCCAGGAACTGCTTGGAGCATTCTGATCTCTGAGGAGTCTGGCCTTTGCTCTGGTTGTCCAACTGGGCTGGGTGGAGCTGCGCTTGCTCACACTTGGGCTTACCATCTCCCCTCCAGCAGACTTGCCGTTGCTCACTTCCCTTCCTCCTGGTTCCTGCATTTTGTCTGGTGCTGAGTTTGTTAGCTGAAGCTGGAGAGGTTGTCAGGAACCAGATCCTGTTGCTGTGGTAGTCTTCAGTGGGAGCCTTCCCATCTCTCACTTGTTACCATGCTAGGGGCAGGTAAGACTGCCTGCAAGATGCCCTTCTCACTGTGTTCCAGATAAGATCACCTGGTGACAGGGCAGGGTCCTGCTATCACCTGGAGTTCCTGGAGTTACTTGGCAGTTAGTACATTTCAGCACACGGTTTCTGTAGGGTTGGTGAGAACTTGATCATCTACAAACAAGCAGAGAAGAGTTTGGGGTTGGAGCTCATACATCCAAGCCTCCCCTGCCCTGTTGGTGCCTGTGAACTGTGACATTGGCTCAAGCCAGTTTTCAGTGTGAATTGGAAAGGCCTGTGGAAATGGTAGGATCTGTGTTTGCTTGCTTGCTTGCTTGCTTGCTTGCTTGCTTGCTTGCTTGCTTCCTTCCTTCCTTCCTTCCTTCCTTCCTTCCTTCTTTCTTTCTTTCTTTCTTTCTTTCTTTCTTCCTTTCTTTCTTTCTTTCTTTCTTTCATTTTTTCTTTCTTGTTCATGCAAAAGCATCTTGCTCTGTATCCTAAATTATAGGCTGGTCTGAAATGTAATTCTCCTGCCTCAGCCTTCTGAGTGCTGGGATCACAAGTGTGTGCCACTGTGCTGGACAAGTGTCCACTGAACAGGGCTCAGACAGGAAATGAGCGTACCCACCAAGAGTGGCTCGCCATGAGCAAAGGTGGGCTACCCAGTAGAGTGATAACTGGAAGGGTTGAGCTGGCCTAGCTGCTAGCTTGGTGTACAGGCCACTGTAGGTGAATCACAGAAGAGACCCTTAGGATTTTGGAGCAAAGCTCTACCGTCATCTGCAGACAACTATTCTCCCTTTAAAAAACAGCTCTGGGCCTTAGTGGAAACTGAATGTTTAACAATAGGACACCAAGTTACTATGTGACCTGAACTACCCATCATGAGCTGGGTGCTATCAGACCCTTCAAGTCATAAAGTAGGACATGCACAGCAGCAGTCTATTATCACATGGAAGTGGTATATACATGATCAGGCTAGAGCAGGTCCTGAGGGCACAAAGCAAGTTACATGAAGAAGTTGTTCAAACACCTATGGTTTCCACTCCTGTTACAATGCCATCTGCTGCCAAGCATGTGCCTATAGCTTCATGGGGTGTTCCCTATGATCGGCTGACTGAAGAAGAGAAGACTAGGACCTGGTTTACTGATGGCTCTGCACATTATACAGGCACCATCCAGAAGTGGACAGCTGTAGCATTAATACCCCTTTCCAGGACAACCCTGAAAGATACAGGTGAAGGAAAATCTTCACAGTGGGTAAAACTTCAGGCAGTACACATGGTATTACAATTTGTTTGGAAGAAGAAATGGCCAGATGTATGATTGTTCACTGACTCATGGACTGTAGCCAGTGGATTGGCT